>JASANF010012260.1:0-58030 GCA_030248245.1 Trissonchulus sp. WLG1_4 | reverse complement strand
CAGAAGTTTAAAAACCTTTCAATCGAGCTATAAATTGTCTAAATTGATAGAGTTTGAATTTAGTTATGTATGCCCTGTGAATAGGGCATTTGCAAGACACGTGACAGATAAAAAAAATGAATTGAGTCAAATCCTTTTGCAAAATTGCTCAATTTGATACCGCGCGCCTTGCTAAATTCCAATATAACCATGAAAGTAAGAATTTACAATTTTTGAAGTACGTGCAAATTCTCGGAGCGCCACCTTAAGGAGGTACTAACGAATGTGCAATGCTTTTCAACTGGCTAGTATTCCGTGAATAATTAATTTTAAAGCAACTTGTTTATATCGTTGGAAAGCGCTCTTTTTTTCTACAATTGTGTGAAGTTTCATTGCATAACTACGAGTATGTTTTATGTGACATTTGATATAAGCAAGCCAATTTGACCAATTTGAGCACTTTCAAATCTGGCCACTTTTTGACGAGTTTAAACAACAAAAACATGCAAAAAATGGCACAGGTAATTAAAAATAAATTATCTAGACTAAAAATGCACGATTTTAGGATTCGTCAATTATTAAATGAAATATAAGCTTTTAAAG
Organism: Trissonchulus sp. WLG1_4; assembly: GCA_030248245.1. Taxonomy (NCBI): domain Eukaryota; kingdom Metazoa; phylum Nematoda; class Enoplea; order Enoplida; family Ironidae; genus Trissonchulus; species Trissonchulus sp. WLG1_4. Next base: position 57,448 of record JASANF010012260.1, on the reverse strand, counting down.
TCAAAAGTTTCTGTTCACACTGAACTTTGGGGTTCTATATCTACGCAAAAATATAAGCAATTTAAAAAAATTTTCATTTTGGGTCTAGAAAATTTGCAAAAATTTAATTATTTTCATTTTTGTGCTTTTGCGTTGTGTATGCGCTGAGAAAAGTGGCCAGAACTGTTATTCTTATTCTCCTGTTGTGTAGTTTGGCTTATTGGCTTAGCTTGCCCCTAAAAATTTTTCACATGATCAGGACAACTTAATTTTCCATTATGTGCATATGAGTCTTTTTTAAAGAGACTTTATTTTAAAAAAATGCCGGTTGAATCAACTAAATTTTTTTAAAAATTTCAAAAAACTGCACATTCGTTAGTACCACCTTAAACCAACGGAAAAAATAGTGATGACTTTTAGCTCTGATTAAGTAAAAAACCAGCATGAAGTCAAATGAAAAGAGTGCAAAACAAGTGAGAAAATTTTCTCACTCTTTTCCAACTCCTACCGATTTCAGCGTGGAGTGGAAAATTGAGGAAAACGAGTGAAAAAATTTTTTCACTCACTTCACGCTTCCTAGGGTTCTTATCGGGCTTAGCTTGTGCTTAGGCTGAGGCTTCGACTTAGTTTTATAATTTTGAAATGTAATATGTTTATGTGATGAACCTTGCAGGAACGCATGGCAGTAAGGCACGTGCAAGAAAAATAAATTTTCACGGAAATGTTCTCACAAGCCAGTGCATTTACGCGTACGAAATGATTTTGGACGATTGAAAAACTCGAGCAGCTGTGTTTTACTTGAACATACTTAAAAAATTTCGGTGTTTTATTGAGTGTGGTGCAAATTAGATCATATTAACGAAAATTTTCTGCGCAATCGAAATATAGTGCGTGTGAATACAAACGCAAATTTTCGGCTTGCGATTTCAAAAATCAGCTGTACAAGAAAAGAAGTTTGGCACATACACATGTGTATGTATGTACATGTGAAAGCAACTTTTTGACTTCGAGCGATCGAAAAATTTGATTTTTAGCAAATGGTGTTTAAGAATATTAGTTAAATTTACGTTTTTCAAAAATCGACATTTTAGTGTTTCTCAATATATCATTCATATTCATCAAAAATTACATTTTGCGACTGCTGGATCACGTTGTCACTAGCAAAATGAGCTATTGGTTGTGCAACAGCTGTGCACAGGATGTAGTTGTGAAGAGAAATTGCAAGCCGAAATTCCACTCACGTGTGCTCTACAATGATAATACGCATCAATCGAATTCATATATTGTGTTTGGCCTACTGTTATAATAATTTTATTTAATGGAAGTTACTCAAAGCTCTGAGCTACTTCCAATAAATCTAATTGCCAAAATGCGGGTCTCCATCTTTTTAATATCATCTAGTTTGCGCTTTTTTGCAGCTTAGGCAGCTTTTTTAAACATTTTTAAATCCGCGTTGAGGCAATTGAGAACATGTCGCTTGTGCAGGGACTTTTTTTGGCCAAACTTTGAGGGTTTTTTTAGACCATTTAGAACTCAACTTTTTTAAGAAATTTTTTGATACATAGAGTTCAATTGCATAATCAAACATATGGATAAACGAACGTGGTCCATAGGTTCTCAACATTATCATTATTCAAAAACAAACAATCTCAATTAACGGTGTACAAGAAATCTTGCATAGTATCAAAACTTGCTTTTGAAAAAATGAGCTTCTGTCTTGGTTTAATCGGGTTGCCAATATTGTTTTGCTGAAAAATATTTAAACTGAAAATAAATTCCCGCATGGTCACAAGTAGAAAAAGGAAGCTTAAGCTTGAAATTATTAATAATTAGGGGTTCTGAAACCAATACTATGTCTAGTATGTTATTCATTCTAGTTGGTGCGTGATTGACTTGGATTAAACCAAGAAGATGAAGAAGAAGAAGAAATCATTTATTTGCCAAGGCAACAAAAACTCTGTCATACAGGTTAACAAAAAACAGGTCAGAACATTAGAGAAAAAAATATACGTACATATATATATGTATACGTATATATATCAGCTAAAATCATACTGCAAAAACTCATGAAACGCTAATTTCTTTACACGGGCACGAAATATACTAACGTTTGGACTACGAACAATTTCTTCAGCCAGAGTGTTCCAAATTTTGACACTACGAACGCTAAAAAAACCACGTCTACAGTCAAAACGAAACTTGGGCATGCATAGTTTGAAACAGTGACCCCTTGTATTAGCGGCTGTTGCATAATTAAAAAACTGCTGAAAATCAAGATTCACATATTGATTTTTAATTTTATACAAAAAAGTAAGATCGTTAATTATTCTACGTTTTTCTAAAGTATCCAAGTTTAAAAAACGCAACCTCTCAGAATATGAGTGACTCTTTACCTCTGGTAACCTTTTCATAAAACGACGCTGAATACTTTCTAACAGAAAAATATCCTTATGCAAGATCAGAAAACAGATCAACATAGCTGGAACTGATGGGTGCGGCCAAGTGTTCACTCCAATCAATGTCGGGGGAGATTAAAATCTCCAAGAAGTACAATTGACTGATTTCGATTCAAATTTTCAAGGAGATAAGTTTTAAACAATTGGTTGGATTTGGCTGAGCTCTGGGGTGATTGATACACTAAACAAAACAATAGGTAGTTTTTTGTATACTCAAGGTTAGCGAAATACATTCGATTAGCTCAGAACGATAGCAGTTGATTTTTGTTACTGGAATATCGTTTTTAACCAAAACAGCAACGCCTCCATGTTTTTTGTTTAGTCTATTACACCTATAAAGATTACATAAATCTAGGTAAGGAAAAAGATGGTCCGGATATGTTTCGTTTAACCATTTTTCAGCGATTTCTACATAATTTTTGTTGATTTTGTCGGATTCGTCAAGTTCGAAAAGGAGATGGTAAAATTTATTTATTAAGCATTGTGCATTAAAATAGTAAAATTTTGTATTGCTTGAAGGGGGACGGATTCTATTATTCGCTAGTTCGGCGGGCAATTGCCGTTGCTCCCGTTCAGCATAGGTTAGGTTTTTGCGTAACCAAAAATTTTCGCCAAAACAGAAAAATTTCCGCGCAGTCTTAAATCCGCCTAAGAACATTCTGCGAGCTTCTATGTTCTTGAAACGGATTTTCAAAATGGGAGGGTATCTCCCTTTTCTGGCAGCAGAAATGCCATCTCTAAAAGTGTCAACAGTATCAGAACAGCTCACTCCAGGCATGTTATCTGTATTAGTGTTAGTATGTGAATTAGTGAGTAGTAAGCATTAGTGTTAAGCCCGATTCATAATCGTCCTTAAGGACTGTCTTTGTCCCTAAGAAATGTACCTGTCCCTATGCGAGTTTGATTCATACTTTTATGGTGTCCTTTTTCTTTTCCCTGTCCCTAAGCTGCTTTTGATTCATACTTGTCGCTAAGTAGCTTAACCCTTTCCTTCATGAATTTTCCTAAATTGCACTAAGTCCAAGCTCTGGCCGGGATTTGATCCGCTGCCACAGACTGGGCATGCTTCCCAGAAACAACTTTGTGGCAGTACTGTCACGCCAGACCACTCGGCAACCAGCTCGCTTCACTCGGATACCTAAGGTATCCTCATGAAGGACATGATTTTGTGAAACATCAGGCCGACAGGTTTCACTAGTAGGAGTTAGGGCCAATTGTTGCTCTGAAGCAACATTATGAATGTGTAAGGCTTCACCTGGGAGACCCTCCCTTACTCCCTACTCACACTTACACTTACCTTTTCATATTACACTTTTATGAATTAACGCTCAATATATTTTAACGTTATATACGTACTCACTCCCTTCTGTGTGTGTACGCTTGGTCATGTGTACGATTGGTAGCCTGCATTGTAAAAATAGTTAGTGTGTGTGAATTCTGTAGCCCTGCACGGCGGTGTGTTTCGGTTAGTCTCGGTCTCTGCTCTGGTCTGTATTTTCTGCCCAAACGGCCCATCTGGATTTTCATTAAATGTGTTACCTTTACTAGTGGTGTTTGCGTCCGTGTTGGGCAGTTTTGGCTTAGAAGCCCTGCCATATCTGGTCCGCGTGTTCCGTGGCAGTATCGGCCTAGTGAGGCCCTGCCATTCTGCGTTCCGTATGCGCCGTGGCCAGCCCCATTGCTACTGCTCGCTGCCCCGCTTTGGCAAGCCCATTCAGGCTTAGCGGGCCGCGTCTGTCTGTGATCTGCGCCTACTGCGCCTTGCCCCGTAGTTAGGTAAGCCCCATTTCCCGTCGGTGTCCGGCAACCCCGGCCCGCACGGAAGACCCCGCTCATCACACCTGGAAGCCCCGCCGGCGGTGCGGTCGAGGCTACGGGCGAGAGAACGATCCTCCCCAGATAACTGGTACCCACTGTTCCCGCTTGGGCCATTAGTAGGTGCGGCAACGAGTCGCCTTACAAATGAAGGGGTTAAGGACTGTCTTTAAGCAGCCATAAGGACTGTCCCTATGTCCCTAAGCAATGTTGAGTAATGTTCTACTTTTTTCCTGTCCCTAAGCAACTCGGTCAACCAAAATTCGGCAGTTGCTACATGTGACGCGAAGAACAGCCAATCACGGACTATCTAGACTACTAGTGAAAGAATGTCGTGGGCTTGTGTTGCGGTGCGGTGTTACATAATTCTATCGTAATTATTGGGTTATTTGGCACATTTTGCGTGAAAAATATTTGGTTTTCAATTTTTATATCAATCTGAAATATAGTGTAAGTTCATAAAGATGTTATAGTGAGCCAATTTCCACGCCTTGGAAGTCGAGTGGTTATAATTTTTGCTTTTCAACCTATGCGTCAGAGTTCGAATCCCATATTCAAATTTTGGATTTTCTTTTTTTCAGCCTAATTTTGGATTTTCTTTTTTCAGCCTATAAGTAGGGTTGATAACTTTTTTAAGGTTATTTAAACAAAGCGCAGTTTGTCTATTGACGTTTGAGCGTTAGTTCATGTGAGAAAGACTATTCCCTTGTCCTCAAGGAGTATGAATCAATCACCTCTAAGGACAGGGACAGGACATTCCTTATAGACCTTAGGGACATTTCTTAAGGACAGAGACAAAGCATGAGGACACAAGGACAAGGACACCTAGGGACAAGGACAACGCTTAAGGACAGGGACAACGCTTAGGGACGAGCATGAACCGTGCTTTAAAACCGTGTATGTGAATACGGGCTTATGTGTGGGTTTCAGTCCCTAGAAGCAGGAACTAATCAATAAAAATATACTAAAGATTGTGAGCGTTCGCAGAATACATCAATATGTCAATTGCTATCTGACTGTACGTTTTCTCAATTGTATGAGTTTGATGAACAAACAATAGTAAACGTGCAATATATTGTGTATGTACGGCATCCACAACAGAGTTACGTGGCTTATCGTGTATGATGTTGATTCAGCTCGGCTCGTCTCGTGAAGCTACGTAGCTTTAAGGCCGATTCACACGGTGCGTTTTTGCCGCTGCGATTTTGACGCAAAACGCAAGCCGCAGGGTGTCGCAAGCGAAACGCACCGTTTGAACAAGCTTTGCGGCCTTAGTGCGTCTCGCAGGTCAGTTTGCTGCGTCTTTATTGTTTCAAAAAAATGACAAATTGGTCCGCGAAATTTGTTTATGCCAACACGTCCGCAGCATCAAAGCGCAATGAAATCGCAGCTCGAATAGCAGTCTGGCGTTTAAAACGCTGCGGCAAAATCAAGACGCATGCATTCCGCACTAAAAACGCTGCGTCTGTTCAGACATTGCGTTTTTCGTGCGGCAAGCTGCGTTTTGCCGCAGCGGCAAAAGCGCTGCGGCAAAATCGCAGTAAAATCGCAGCGTGTGAATCGGCCTTTAGTTACAGCCAGTGGCGTATCCAGGATTTCGCAAAGGGGGGGGGGCTGCGACGGGGGGGGGGGGTGGGGAGCAACTGTGTGGCGCCGCCGATCAAAGGGGGTCTGGCGGGCGCGGCAACCCTCGGACCTTTTTTGACTTGTAATTGTAAATATCGATAAACTACAATAGTGGATCTGCAGCAAGCACTTAACATTGCGGGGGTCTGGGGGCGGCAGCCCCCAGAAGCTGGAGCTTTTTTTAGATCTTCTAAATAAAATTTGCATTGAAATTGCAATTCTAGGCAACAATTGTCGCAAAATTGCAGTGGTTGCAGGGGTCTGGGCCCACAGGAAAAATTTTTTTCGAAAAGTGACCGAAAAATGAAGGAAAAATGGAGGAAATGCAATTTGAACCAATTTTAAAATATGTATTCCTTTAAATTTCATACTCATTTCGTGCGTTTTTTGTACATATTTTGCCTAAACTTTTGCTTTTTTTCCTTCAGTTTTCGGTTTTATTTCTACACATTTTCAGTTTAATTTTGGCTTAATTTCGGTCACATTTCCGCTAAATTTCCGCACCTTTTCTGTCATTTTTCAGCAATATTTCCTTTAAATTTCAGTCAAATTTCCGCTAAATTTCTGCAGCTTTTCTGTTATTTTTCACTAATGTTTCATTCATATTTCCTTCAAATTTCAGCCAAATTTCCGCAACTTTTCTATTATTTTTCAGCACTTAGTATGTGATTACGGGCCTAAGTGTTACTCACATACATTATGTACACATACACTTATGTACTGTACTTACATATGTACACTTCGCTTAGCTGCTTCGCAATTGTTTCGGTTTTGTATTCACATTATGTTTAGTGTTTGGCTTAGTGGGGGGGGGGGGGGGGGTAGTTGGGGCTAAGCTAAGCGATTAGTTGGGGATTTGTATTGTGCTCTCTTTCATGCAAGGCTCAACATATGTGAGTGTGCGTGTACGTTTTCAAGTTTACGCTTGAGGTTGGGATTTCAGCTTAAGCTGAGGGTCAGGCTTAAGTTTTGTAATTTTGAAATTTATATGTTTACAATATAACATGTGATGAGCCTTGCAGCAGGAAAGCCACTTGGTCTGCTGTAGAGAAGGGTTAAGTTGACTTTGGGTGGTTTTTGCCGCCGAGGGAATGAATGGCATGCAATTTAAGGTGCATTAGTGACATTTGCCGACCAAGTTGAGCCTTGTCGGTCTTTTAATCTGTCGAAATAAAAAATGCACTTTGTTTTTCAAGTTAGTTTTTTTGCCTTTCTGAGACAGCACCATCGATGTAATTTTTCTTCATGGGCCGTATTCTCAAAATTACCTGCAGCTAAAGTTAGGCTAAGTCGTATTCTCAAACAATGACTAAAGCCAATGTGATAGCTCAGGTTACCCTTAATATTCGGACGAGAAAAGTGCTCTATCTTGTTTCGCAGCTAAAGTTAATGTACTGTGCAAATTTTTAACCTCAACCGTGACGTTAACCTTGTTTTCAATTTTAAGTTTACCTTTACCCACATTGTTAATAAAATCCCGGTCCACAAATTTAGATTTTCCGAGGTATGTATGATATCTTGAAAATAGCATTTTCAGTGTCTTTTGGAAGTGAATGTAGGCCAAAGTTTGGGATCAAGTGCAGTTGGGGGGGGGGGGGAAATAGTGGACCTATTTTTTGGAGTAGAGCACCTTGAGGGAAGCATTTTTTGTAATAGAACCCCTATCCACAAATCTGGATTTTCTGAGCTATGACCCCTTAAAAATTGCATTTTCAGTGTTTTTGGAAGTGAACGTAGGCCAAAGTTCGAAGCCAAAAATGGCTATAATCTTTATTTTTGGATAGTTTTGAGTGCGTTATGATGTTTTAAGGCATCGTCTAGGCTTAGTTGGCAGGATTCTCTAGGCTAAGCTGGCAGGATTTTTTCTGAAAATTTCGATCTTTTATTGCCTAAGCCTGAGCCTAAGCCTAAGCCTGAACCTAAGCCTAAGCCTGATACTAAGCCTAAGCCCCATACTAAGCCTAAGCCCTAAGCCTAAGCCTAAGCCCAAGTCTAAATTAAGGCCAAGTTTGAATTTGGTCAAAAATTGGACGTTTCTGGCGAATTCGGCCAATTTTTCGGCTGGAACCCGGTCAAAGAGCCTTTGTTTTGATTCTAAAATATTGTAACCAATAATCTGACACCATTTAGACACGATTAGAACGGAAAAAACAAGAGCTTCGGAAAAAAATTGCGAAAACGTCCCTCACTGAGGGTTCAGATTTCGGGGGGTCGTATCTCAGAAAATCCAAAAAATGAAATAGGGGTTCTTGAAGCAAAAATGCTTCCCCCAAGGTGCTCTACTCAAAAAATAAGTCCACTATTTCCCCCCCCCCCCAACTGCATTTAACCCAAAGTTTGAATTTGAAGCCAAACTATGTGGCTAAACCCGAAATTTGAGCCTTTTGTGTCTTTGTGAGGCTCGTTTTCGCAAAATTTTCAGAAACCCGTATTTTTGCCGTTCCAAGATACTTAAATGAAGTGTAAATAATGTTTAAAAATTTTTAGAACCAAGTCGACACACATTATATAACCCTATTCTTTTTGAAAAATTGGCCAGTCACCTGAAGCCTCCAATTTCTGGCGTATTTTTAAATAAACAAAAATACTTATATAGACCGCCGCCGTTGAAAATTTAAAAAAAAGTGAGAGACATGCCCGGAAATTTTGGGGTTAAATGCAGTAGGGGGGAGAATAGTGGATCTATTTTTTTAGTAGAGCACCTTGGGGGCAGCATTTTTGCTTCAAGAACCCCTATTTCATTTTCTGGATTTTCTGAGATACGACCCCCCGAAACCTGAACCCTCAGTGAGGGACGTTTTCGCAATTTTTTCCGAAGTTCTTGTTTTTTCTGTTCTAATCGTGTCAAAATAGTGTCAGATTATTGGTTACAATTTTTTAGAATCAAAATAAAGGCTCTTTGATCGGGTTCCTGCCGAAAAATTGGCCAAATTCGCCAGAAACGTTCAATTTTTGACCAAATTCAAACGTGGCCTTAATTTAGGCTTGGGCTTAGGCTTAGGCTTAGTATGGGGCTTAGGCTTAGGCTTAGTATCAGGCTTAGGCTTAGGCTTAGGTTCAGACTTAGGCTTAGGCTCAGGCTTAGGCAATAAAAAATAGAAATTTTCAGAAAAAATCCTGCCAGCTTAGCCTATAGAATCCTGCCAACTAAGCCTAGACGATGCCTTAAAACATCATAACGCACTCAAAACTATCCAAAAACAAAGATTACAGCCATTTTTGGCTTCGAACTTTGGCCTACGTTCACTTCCAAAAACAGTGAAAATGCAATTTTCAAGGGGTCATAGCTCAGAAAATCCAAACTTGTGGATAGGGGTTCTATTACAAAAAATGTTTCCCTCAAGGTGCTCTACTCCAAAAAATTGGTCCACTATTCCCCCGCAACTGCACTTGATCCGGATTTTGACCTTAAATTGCTGTGCCAAATTTTTGTGTTCAGGTCTCATTCGTAACCGAGTACTTTGGGTGCAAAGTTTGCAATGAAATTGCAAAAACCTCACAAATGAAACTACCACTTTAAGTAGACTGCAATCAATCTCACCACTGTCGAGGCTAATGATAACGTGAGTATGAACAGCGGAAATCTTGCTAAAAACGCATGGAAAATGACCTCTGCTTTGACTGAAATGTATTCGTAACAATGCGGAATAACGTAAGAATTTGAAAAACAAAAAAAACAAAAAGCAAAAACTTGTAAAAAAAAACTTGCAACTAAATCTAGCACAAATATGTAGGAAAGTGAAAGGAAATATAACCGAAAAGGAAAAGAAAATATACATAACGGAAACATGACCGAAGGAAATATGACCGAAAAGTGAAGGAAATATAAATGAAATATGATCGAAAAGTGAAGGAAATATGACAGAAAAGTGAAGGAAATGTGAAAGAAATATGACCGAAAAGTGAAGGAAATTTGACCGAAAAAAGAAAGGAAATATGACCGAAAAGTGAAGGAAATATGACCGAAAAGTGAAGGAAAAATATGTGCCGAAAAGTGACGGAAAGTTGGACTAAATGGAGGAAATGTGACGGAAAAATGAAGGAAATATTGCGGAAATGTTGCGGAAATGTGTCTGAAATGTGACGGAAAGTGAGAATTGTTATTGGAGGAAATTTGACGGAAATAGAGAGGAAATGTGAAGGAAATTTTTCCTTCGTTTTTCCGTCATTTTTCAGTGACATTTCGAAATTATTTTTTCCGGTGCGCCTGGGGGCGACAGCCCCCAGAAGCTCTGAGCTTTTTCTAGAATTTTGAAATGAAATTTGCATTGAAATTGCAATTCTAAGCAATATATACTTGTGAATTTATAGTGGTTGCAAGGGTCTGGTAGCGGCCGCCCCCAGGAAAAAAATAGATGAAAAAAGCACAAAAAACTGACCCATGGGGACTAACAAACCTGAAAATTACGTTGTATGCAGGAAAAAATTGAAGAAAAATCATGGGTGAAAAAGCTGTCTTTAGACGTTCGTCCTCCATTCCACCCACCGCACGGTTTTTAATTAAAAGCCATACAAAATATATAACTAAATACTGAATACTTGTCAGCATTACTCATTATTTAATACACATAGCAGACATAAGTCATGTACATTATAGCAGTAATAATTAGGTTAGGGGCGAGATCCCCTTGAAAGAAAATTTTGGGAAATTTTTGAAATTTCCATGTGATTTTAGTCAATTGGGGACGTGCCGGAAAGTTTTTTTCGGCGGTGTCATGAAACCAAAGGGGACCACTACCACAGGAAAAAATGGAAAAAGGGGGGGTGGCTGAAATCGCGAAGGGGGGGCTAAAATCGCGAAGGGGGGGCTGATGTCTCAGTCCCGCCCCCCCCCCTGGGTACGCCACTGGACCTGAGGCATGCACAAAGAAAAAAAGGTATCTAAGCCGAAAAACATCAACAGAACGGTAAAAAAAATTTTAAAGTTTAGAGATTTTTTAAATTTTGAAGGTAGAATTTGTCAATTGTGGAAGTATCAGAAACTTTTCAGCTTTTGAATTTTCGGAAAGGGGGGGGCTGCGACCCAGGGGGGGGGGGGGCTCAAACCGCTAAGGGGGGGGGGGGCTGCAGCCCACCCACCCCCCCCTAAATACGCCACTGGTTACAGCAAGGCTCATCACATAAACATATAAATTTCAAAATTACAAAACTAAGCCTAAGCCTCAGCCTAAGCCCAAACTAAGCTTGTTATTAACCCCGGGACTAAGCCTAAGCCTAAATCCAAACTTGAGCCGATATTTGAGTGATTTCGAAAACACACACGCACTTGTGGAGCTTTGCTGTAAGGAGAGTGATATCGTGAAGCTGTGTGTCAGGTGAGTTACTAACTTTACTGCGATTTTACTGCGATTTTGCCGCAGCGTTTTCAGCGCTGTGCACTGTTGACTGTCTGAACAGGCGCAGCAATTTCAGTGCGGAATGCATGCGTCTTGATTTTTATTTCCGCAGCGTTTTAAACGCCAGACTGCAACTCGGCCTGCGGTTTTAGTGCGATTTGATGCTGCGGACGTGCTGGTTTCAACAATATTCGCGAAGTTGTTTGTCAAATTTTTAAAACAGTAAAGACGTAGCCAAATAGTTTGCGAGACGCAACGTTTGATCAGACGCTGCGTTTCGTGTGCGACACCCTGCGTCTTGCGTTTTGCGTTGAAATCGCAGCGGCAAAAACGCACCGTGTGAATCGGGCTTTAAGGTTAAGGCTTTAAGGGCTTTCATTGGGAGAAAATTAGCTTACACTCACTTCACTGGCATTTCAGATAAATTTATATATTTATGTGGGGGGCACAGGACAGGAAAATGAACATATCATCACAGGAAAAAAGTGAATACAAATAAAAGTACAAAAGTGGCTTTGTAATTTTTTTGTACTCTTGTACTTAATTTTTATGTACTCTTTAAAAGATGGGGTAGGAAGCTAATTAGAATCAAAAACAATTCCCCCCCCCCCCCGCTTCAGTCTGACCCTCTTTATGTATATACTTTTTGTACATTTTTTGTTTGTACAATTGTACTAATATTTTTTTCTGTGATATGTTCCAGAAAATGGATCAATTGCAGTTATGGGTGGAATAGTGAACCTATTTTTCGGAGTGAGCACCTCAAGGGAAGCATTTTTTGTATAGAACCCTATCCACGAATTTGGATTTTCTGAGCTACCCATTGAAAATTGCATTTTCAGTGTTTTTGAAAGTGAACGTAGGCCAAAGTTTGGGGTTATATAAATGCAGTTGGGGGAATAGTGGAACTATTTTTTTGAGTAGAGCGCCTTGGGGGAAGCATTTTTGCTACAAGAACCCCCATTTAGTTTTTTAGATTTTTTGAGATATGACCCCCCGAAATCTGGGATCAAGTGCACTTGGGGGGGATAGTGAACCTATTTTTTGGAGTAGAACACCTTGAGGGAGGTATTTTTTGTAATAAAATAATAAAAAAATAAATATTTTTTTGTTATAAAAAATAATAATTTTTTTAGCTATGACTCCTTGAAGATTGCATTTTCAGTGTTTTTGAAAGTGAACGCGGGCCAAAGTTCGAAGCCAAAAATGGCTATAACCTTAGTTTTTGGATAGTTTTGAGTGCGTTATGATGTTTTCATTGTATTATTCATTGTGCGTACTTAGACTTTGCAAAAGTCTTTGATTCAGTTTCTCACCCAAAGTTAATTTATAAATAGGAAAAGTACGGAATTTCAGGGCGAGTCATAAATTGGATCAAAAGCTTTTTAGCTGGGCGTTCACAACGAGTTAAGGTACAAAACACACTTTCAGGCTCTTCTCGTGTTACGAGTGGTGTTCCACAAGGAACAGTCTTAGGCCCTATTCTATTCCTGTCCAACATCAATGATTTACCTCATCTTTTACAAAATTCTACAGTTCAACTATTTGCTGATGATGCAAAAATATATATAATACCTGCAACGATGGCACAAAAAGTGCCGATCTCTCTCAAAACCTTCAAATTCTGCACAGTTGGTGCTCTGAGTGGCAATTAAATTTAGCCGTCCCGAAGTGCCAGATATTTGTTTTTGGACCATCGAAGCAGCACCATTTACCCTAGCTATAGAATTAGTACAAATAGCTTAGAAACTGTGTCCCTGGTCAAGGACTTAGGAATAACTATATCTTCTGATATGAAGTCATCAAAGTATTGCTCTAAAATTTCTAGGAAAGCTCTTTTTTTAAGTTCAAAAATTTTTCGTTCCTTTAGCTGTAGAAACCCTCAATTTTTGTTACGTATGTTCAGTACGTACGTCAGGCCCGTTGTCGAATATTGTACTCCCGTCTGGTCCCCCATTTACTCAAAGATATTGATACTGTAGAACGAGTTCTCAGATCCTTCACAAAAAGAATTCCAGGTATGTCGGATCGTACGTACGGCGAACGCCTTCAGATACTAGGAATAAAGAGTTTAGAAGAAAGACGTATTGTTAATGACCTTATTCTTATGTACAGAATAGTGACCTATAGAATTGACATTAACTTCGATTAATATTTTTCGTTTGCCCATGACTCTGGCATTAGAGCACACAATCTAAAGCTTGCTCAACCACGTAAACGTATAGCTACATTACATCTTCGCATTTTTTTACAGCTAGAATTCAGAACATTTGGAATGAACTTCCCCAGTCTGTTATATCGGCGCCAAGTGTGCATACTTTTATACTTTTAAACTGAGATTGAATGAAGTCGATCTTAAAAAATACTTACGGGGGCGTTGGGGTTAGTTGACCACTTCTGGTCGTTCCCGCTCCCTCTCCACCCACCCTGCTACTATCCTCCTAACCTTCAACTAATACAAATTTTGTTTGTTGAATAAAATTATGTCTTATCTTGTCTTGTCTTGTCTTGTCTAGTCTAGTCTTTAAGGCATCGTCTAGGCTTAGTTGTTTGTTGGCAGGATTCTCTGGGCTAAGCTGGCAGGATTTTTTCTGAAAGTTTCGATTTTTTATTGCCTAAGCCTGAACCTAAGCCTAAGCCTGGTACTAAGCCTAAGCCCCATACTAAGCCTAAGCCCAAGCCTAAATTAAGGCCAAGTTTGAATTTGGTCAAAAATTGGACGTTTCTGGCGAATTTGGCCATTTTTTCGGCAGGAACTCGGTCAAAGAGCCTAAGTTTTGATTCTAAAAAATTGCAAACAATAATCTGACACCATTTATTCTAACCTTTATTCTAACCAAGAGCATGGAGCATGGGAACGGGACTGAAGTGGCCAGGTAGTCAGTTCTCCATGCTTGGCTTATGACCCCGAATCGAGCGGGGTTGCAGGATAGGGAGCTGAAAGAAAAAAGAAAGGGCAGCGGCAGACACAGTGGTGGGTTAAAGGGAGGGTAGGAAACCCGACGAGTGCAGTCTTCGTTTAAATGTTGCTAACGAAGGGGCCATAACGACATGCTCAGGCAGGTCGTTCCAAGGCTTTATAACACGAAATCCAAATGAGTAGAGCTTGCAATTAAGTCTTGCAACCGGCTTGATTAACTTGAGGGGGTGACCCCTACGACCAGCCAAATCAAGGGTAAATAGTTCATGCCAGTCGTAGTCCACAATTCCGTGTAGCAACTGGTAAACAAGTATTAGGTCAGCACGATAACGGCGTGTGGACAGAGTTTGCAATTGTAGCTCGCGCAGTCTGAGTTCGTAAGGTAGGTGGGAAATGCCGATTACACTGCGCGTTGCACGACGCTGCACACGCTCTAGCAGGTCCACATCCCGACGAATGTGCGGAGACCAAGACTGGCACGCGTACTCGAGCCGAGGTCTTACTAGAGCTCGGTATAACTGGAGAAACGGTTTAGTGTGGAGTCGCCCAAAGCAACGGTAAAGTAGACTGAGCATACGGTGGGCGTCAGCAGCAATTTTTTGGCAGTGCAGCGAGCTTTTTAAGTCACTTGAGATAAGCACGCCTAGATATCGCTCACAATTGGACGCCGTGATGAATTCGTCAGCAAGCATATAATCAAAGCATGGGTTAGAATAGCCGAAATGGATGACGGCGCACTTGGCTAGACCGAACGACATGAGCCATGTGTCGGCCCAGTCACTAGCAGAGTTAATATCTAGTTGCAGAGACAAGGCGTCATCGAGCAGCGATACTGGGCGGATCGGGTGAACAAGACTAGTGTCGTCAGCGAACTTGGATATTTTGCCATGGATGCGGTCACTCAGGTCATTTATATAGAAGAGAAATAGAGTTGGCCCAAGGACGGTTCCCTGAGGGACCCCACTGACAACAGAGACTGGCGGGGAAACAGCGTTGCTTACTGAAACACTCTGCGACCGGTTAGCTAAAAAAGCTTGCAGCCACCCGAGCAACGGGTCGCAAATGCCGTGAGAAGCCAATTTATGGAGCAGTCGACGGTGAGGTACAACATCGAAGGCTTTCCGTAGGTCAAGCAACACTGAGTCGGCGCAGTTGGACTTGTTAACGCAGTTGATTACGTGTTCCAAGTAATCAATTAATTGGATGGTAGTTGACCTACGCTTTCGGAAGCCAAACTGATTTGCACTAATTAGAGAGTGATTGTTGGCAAAAGTTATCAAACTAGATTGGACGATGAGTTCCATGGCTTTAGAACATGAGGCAGTCAAGCTTATTGGGCGATAATTAGCGGCATCGTGGTTTGCTCCTGCTTTGTAAATTGGCACAACATTCGCAAAAGACCAGGAGCTGGGTATGCACTGAGTAGCGAATGACTTGGCAAACAGGATAGACAGTGGCTTAGCAAGTGCGAAGCAGCATTTGTTTAGCAGCACATTGGGTACTCCGTCGGGTCCAGGGGCAGAGTCAGTCATTTAGACACGATTAGAACGAAAAAATTAAAAAAACAAGGGCTTCGGAAAAAAATGGCTGCCGAAAAATTGGCCAAATTTACCAGAAACGTCCAATTTTTTACTAAATCCAAACTTGGCCTCAATTTAGGCTTGGGCTTAGGGGCTAGGGCTTAAGCTTAGAATGGGGTTAGGCTTAGTATCAGGCTTAGGCTTAGTCTTAGGTTCAGGCTTAGGCTCAGGGTTAGGTACTAAAAAATCGAAATTTTCAGGAAAAATTCTGCCAGCTTGAGCTTAGCTTAGCCTTGACGATGTCTTAAAAACACTGCGGTTTTGCCCCCCCCCCTCAGCGTTTTTGCCCCCCCTCAGCGATTTGGGCTTCCCTCGGATAAAAAATGTGGTCGCGTAGCGCCCCGCCACCGGTACACAAACTTTGAAAATTTTTCAGACGAACAGGCACGTTGGCCCCTCCCTCAACTTGATCCTGGCTACGCCACTGCCCACGTTCACTTACCAAAACAGTAAAAATGCAATTTTTAAGGGGTCATAGCTAAGAAGATACAAATTTATAAATAGGGGTTCTATTACAAAAAATGTTTCCTTTGAGGTGTTCTACGTCAAAAAAAGGTCTAATCTACGAAAGCATGCCAGTTTGATAATATTGTCTTGACAATTATTGCTTTACAAGTTTGTAGGCTAGTCTCACACATGCAAAACTTATTACGAACATGCCCGCAATATCAAATATTCGTGAAGCCTCCTTCAGAAAAGAGCGATTTGCAACCAACAATGAGGTGAAAAAGCCTAGAATAAAGTTTCATCCACCGTTTTAAGAGCAAAATATTGGTATGTATGTACATTCACAAAAATCAAAATTGTCGTCTGATTTTCTACATTTTTAGTAAATTTTGCCAAATCTACAACATCCGCACATCCGCATTAAACTTTTGCGGATGCGGATGTCAAAAAGCTGCGGATCATCCGCGGATGCGGATGCGGATATCCGCGACATCCCTAAAATTTAATTAATTTGCTGATTTTTTTTTTTTTTTTTTTTTGTTTTTTTTTTTTTTTTTTTTTTTTTTTTTTTTTTTTTTTTTTTTTTTTTTTTTTTTTTTTTTTTTTTTTTTTTTTTTTTTTTTTTTTTTTTTTTTTTTTTGGGGGGTTTTTTTGTTTTTTGTTTTGTTTGGTTGGGGTTTTTTGTTTTTTTGTTTTTTTTTTTTTTTTTTTTTTTTTTTTTTTTTTTTTTTTTTTCTTTTTTTTTTTGTGGAGACCGTTTCGCCTCAGGGCACGGGCTTCTTATTGGCCCTGGCGGCTATGAAGTAACTTTTTTTTCCTTTTATAATAATCAGGGTTGGCGCGATAGCGCCCAACCCTAGAATAGGAAAATTTAGCACTATTGCGGATTTTGAGAATTTGAACTTTTTGTAGCTCAAAATATAGAAAAGCTTTTTACACGAAATTTTGTGTGTGTATACCCCTTGGCAATACCTAAGTGCTGGCAAAATTTCAGCCGGATCGGTCAAGTATTTTCTGAGATACCCCCGGGGACCCCCCAAAATTCACGGACTTTCGCTCTTTTTTTTTTTTTTTCCCAGAACTTTTCTCGTCGGTAGTTCATCCGAGCGACACCTTTTTTGGTTTTTCACATTTCGTATAGCCTGCAATAGACACGGAAAAAATGGTTTTGCTCGGGTGTTTCCGTGAGAGGCTGTGCTGGGAGGGGGGAAACCCCTTTTTTGGGGTCCAAAAATTGACTAAGTACGAAAAAGTTTAGCACACTTTTTAAGAAGTTGCGCAAAACGGCCAGTCATGATCTTTTGCATGTGTGGTGGTACAGTAGTGGAATAGAAACTAACATGGGCTTTTTTTGAATTTCGGCCTATAAGCCCCAGGGCATGCCCATACCCCCCGCCACGTGTATTACGGGGGTAGGCTCGCTACGGGCAGTGGAGCTATCATGGTTATAGCTGGTGGTCTATCGTTTTGTATACGAATATAAACCCATATGCTGTACATTCACTGGTATTATCACTTTCTTCCTCAGATGTTGAATAGTCCCCTAGACGGTACCCCCCGGTTGGCTGTGTGTCATGTATGCGCGTACGTAACTTCACAGTAGAATAATTATGTTTGCTGTTTGTTTTTCATGATAGTTCAAGTTTTTTCGTGTAATATGGATTGTGAACTTGCGAACATATCATATTAATACCCATTGCCCCACCGATTGCCCCCCTGGGGTGTTCCCAAAGGGGACTCCGGACCCTTTTGCACTTTTGGGGTCAAAAATTTTTTTTCGAGTTTATTCTCAAAAAACTTGTCTCTAGGGGTAGTTTGGTGTCCTGAACACGAATCTGAGATTTATTTTTGCCTATGCCCACTCTGGACACCCATGCCCCCCAGGGTGCCACCTAGGGGGGCAAAATGGGTCAATTTTTTTGAATTTGAAATTTTGATGTCCATTGGGGTAATTTGACCCCCTGAACACGAATCCAAGGTTCATTTTTGTCTGTGACTCGCGTGAACTCTCCTACGACCCTTTCCTAGGGTATTTACCCCCCCCCCCCGACAACGGGTCCAAGGGGTCAATTTTTCGAAATTCACATTTTGATGTTTATAGGTGTAATTTGACCCCCTGAACGCGAATCTGAGGTCTACTTTTGTCCATGACTCTCGTGGACTTGCGTACGACCCCCCCCCCTCAGGCTACCCCCTCCCGACAAGGGGTTCAGGGGGAAAATTTTCGAAATTGGAATTTTGATATCACGTTTGAGCCCCTGATTACAAATCCGTGGTTTGTCTAGAACCTCCATGGATTCCAACACCCCCCGAACGGGGGTCCAACGGGTCAAATTTTACATAGGTATATAGACAGACATGTATATATATATATATATATATATATATATATATATATATATACATGCTCCATATACTTACATATATTTTTTTTTGTGCTCCTTCCCAGGGTGTGAGCCCGCCTTAGTATGTATATGTGTGGTTCCTTTTCTTTCCTACAGCGGAAAAAGAGAGAGGACTAGTAAGGAAAAATGCCCTTGTCGGGCGGCTCCTTGGGTAGAATAGGTTACTGTCTGTCTAAAGCGGAAAAATACTTAGGCTGAGCTTGTAAAAGCATTGGTACAAGACTTTGTTAACTAGAATATGCAATTTTTGTGAGCTCGTTAAAGTAGGTGGACTAGGTATGCCTGTTGCGAATAGGAATATGATCTTCGTAGGGCAGACACTGTTTTCCGCACCCTATTCGCGCGAACTTACAGCTCGTTCTCGGTTTGTTTCAACGGTATTTTCTTCTTATTATTATTGTTGTAAAGTATATATGCTTGATAAAGAGGTTCTGTGAGATAACGGCGGACCTTATCCAGATCCTTAACTTATCAAAATATATGTATGTATATGTAATGTACTGTGTAAGCATCTTAATTCATTCGATCATATTCGAATCATGCATATTGTGTTAGATGTGTGTAAGCTAAAGTAGGAACAAATCCATAATCTGAGAGTCCATAATCTAAAAGCAAGAGCTTACAAGAAACTGCGACCTAAATTGACCCATTTATGCCGTGCAAAATACATTGGTGCGAGGTAGGGTTTTCAGCGTCATTGTCAGCTGAGAACTTTAGCAATCCCTGACCGATTGTTTGCACACCCCTGAACGTTTCAGCCGTTCAGCCAACAGTCGACATTTCAGCTAAAATTATTACGAGTGCCCGCTCTAACGTTTTTGCCATTTGCCAATGTTGAGTTAGTGTAAAAAAAGCCTCTGTTACATGAGCAAACGATATAATTTAGCTGAAGGTCGCGCGAATAGGGTGCGGAAAACAGTGTCTGCCCTACGAAGATCATATTCCTATTCGCAACAGGCATACCTAGTCCACCTACTTTAACGAGCTCACAAAAATTGCATATTCTAGTTAACAAAGTCTTGTACCAATGCTTTTACAAGCTCAGCCTAAGTATTTTTCCGCTTTAGACAGACAGTAACCTATTCTACCCAAGGAGCCGCCCGACAAGGGCATTTTTCCTTACTAGTTTTTTTTTTTTTGTTTGTTTTTTTTTTTTTTTTTTTTGTTTTTTTTGTTTGTTTTTTTTTTTTTTTTTTTTTGTGTTGTTTTTCTTGTTTCTGTTTTTTTTTTTGTTCTTTTTCGTTTTTTTTGTCCTTTGTTTTGTTTTTTTTTTCCTGTTTTTTTTTGAATTTTTTTTTTTTGTATGTGAAATTTAGTTTTTTTTTTGTGTGTTTGTCGTGTTTTATTTTTTTTTTTATAAAAATTGTGATGAGCAAACGACTGCAGATCGGTACTTTTTCTTTTGTATCTCAAAATTTCCCAAGTGGGGCATATAATCACTTTGCTCAAATGAAGGTGTCTATTAGTACAACAAATACTAAAATTGTAAAGTTTCTGCCGACGGTGGGTCATAGGTAAATTTTGGCATATGCAAGGTCCATTTGATTCTTTTTGGGTTTTAGTTTCATAACTTTCAGAAGTAATAACGCACTTGTATGATGCATAATTTTTCTGAAATTGCTTATATATATACATTTAGGGTATAATATTCTAAATGTGTGTGAAATTATAGATTATTCAAATGTGTAGTTCGTGTGTTACAGTATTTTACGTAGAAATATTGTGATGAGCAAACGACTCCAGATCGATACTTTTTCTGTTTTATCTCAAAATTTCCTCGGTGGGGCATATAAACACTTCGCTCGAATAAAGGTGTCTATTAGTACAACAAATAGTAAAATTGTAAAGTTTCTGCTGATGGTGGGTCATAGTTAAATTTTGGCATATGCAATGTCCATTTCATTCTTTGTGGGTTTTCAATTTCATAACGTTCACAAGTAGTATATATATAATGCACTTGCATGGGATACAATTGTCTTCGATCTCATGCCTTCACGAGCCATTGGCAGATTGAGTGAGTGGAAAGATCCTGAGACTCTATGAAATCAGCGATCCATACGTATGACGAAATCATTTAGCTTTATAGGAAAAGGGCCTTGAGATAGGATGGCCACTACAATCAAGCGTCACATAAAAATGTTTGTCGATGAGAACAATAGGTGCACTAACACGGACGATTTGTTGCAGCAATAAATTCTTACGAGGGAATTATGTCCGTGTCAACTTTCAGTGGTCACTTATTGACACTCGGCCACCAAATGTCCGAACGCGTAAAAGTATCTGTCAGCAGCACTTAATTTTTTTCCAATACGTTTATGATTTCCAATACGCCAATACGTTTATGTTGCGTTAGTGGCTACTGGCTAGGTGTCGTGTATGTACCAACTACAAGCTTATAGCATGGAGGAACTTTGGTATAAGAGAAGTGATGGAAATACCTGGCAAGTTTTTAAGTAAAGTTTTTCGACGTGCAGTTTCAAAAAATCAATAACATACAAAATTGTTAGACATACAATCATCGTAGTTCGAAGTCTTGGAGCAATTTTTTTGTAGAAAAATAAAAAGTGAAGTCATTTTAAGTCTTGACGACAAAAATGACAAAAAAGACACCTAGCAGATCCCCAACAAATTTGTTTGAATGTCTTGCATCACTGAATCAGGTTGTATAAAAAAATTTCGTCCGTTATGTCAATTTAGAAAGACATGTAAAAATAGACAAACATACTCATCACTCACAACATACAAATCTACAGGTCTAAGCCATGGATGCAAATACATATTCGTAAAACAGTTAGAGGATTACAATCCAATCATACCAGAAATTTATGCCGCATTAACAGAAGTTGAGAGGTTTGATTTGGTATAACTATGACCCCCATTTGGCAGAATATTTATATTTTACCATTTATTGCATTAATAGAGACCTCTATTTGAGCAGTTATTGTATGCACAAATTGGAAAATTTTGAGATAGTGAGATACAACAAAAAAGTTCTAATTTTGAGTCGTTTGCTCATGACAATGTTTTTACATGAAATATTATAACACGCGAACTGCATTGTAACACACGAACTGCACAAATGAATAATCCGTAATTTCACATACATTTAGACTATTATATCGTAAATGTATGTTACTAATTTCAGATTAATTGTGCATCATACAAGTGCATTATTACTTATGAAAGTTATGAAACTAAAACCCAAAAGGAATCAAATGGATGTAGCATATGCCAAAATTTAACTATTACCCACCATCAGCAGAAACGTTACAATTTTATTATTTATTGTACTATTAAAGACATTTATTTGAGCAAAGTGAATATATGCCCCATCTGGGAAATTTTGAGATACAACAGAAAAAGTAGCAATCTGGAGTCGTTTACTCATTACAATTTTTCTACGTAAAATACTGTAACCCACGAACTACACATATAAATAATCTATAATTTCACACACATTTAGAATATTATACCCTGAGTGTATGTTAGTAATTTCATAAAAATTGTGCATCATACAAGTGCGTTATTACTCATGAAAATTATGAAACTGAAAACCCAAAAGGAATCAAATGGACGTTGCATATGCCAAAATTTACCTATGACCCACCGTCGGCAGAGACTTTACAATTTTAGTATTTGTTATACTAATAGACACCTTCATTTGAGCAAAGTGATTATATGCCCCACCTGGGAAATTTTGAGATACAAAAGGGGAAATTTTGAGATACAAAAGAAAAAGTACCGATCTGCAGTCGTTTGCTCATCACAATGTTTTTACGTAAAATATTATAACACACGAACTACACATATAAATAATCTGTAATTTCACGTACATTTAGACTATTATATAGTAAATGTATGTTAGTAATTTCAGAGTAATTGTGCATCACACAAGTGCATCATTACTTATGAAAGTTATGAAACTAAAACCCAAAAGGAATCAAATGGACCTTGCATATGCCAAAATTTAACTATGACCCACCGTCGGCAGAAACTTTATAATTTTACTATTTATTACACTAATAGACACCTTTATTTGAGCAAAGTGAATATATGCCCCACCTGGGAAATTTTGAGATACAACAGAAAAAGTACCAATCTGCAGTCGTTTGCTCATCACAATTTTTCTACGTAAAATACTGTAACACGCCAACTACACATATGAATAATCTATAATTTCACATACATTTAGACTTTTATACCGTGCATGTACATATGTTAGTAATTTCAGAAAAATTGTGTGTCATACAAGTGCGTTACTACTTATATATGAAAGTTATGAAACTTAAAACAAAAAAATAGGCTGCTGTCATCAACTTTGGAGACCTATATCTTGATATAGCAGTTGAAATCTGGAGATATTATTGCATGAAGATCAGTTTAGGGTCAATATGTATATAATATCATAAAAATGGCTGGAATCGGAAAAACTTTTACTTTTTAGGCCAAAGGAAGGTCGGATTTCTCAGAAAGTGACTTATATGTATATATATGATGCCGATGGACAGTTTTTGCCAATCGTCTGCAGAACCATAATGCTGTAGCCAACGTATGTGACTGAAATGTGTTTATATGTGTTCGTTAATTGTTTGGTGGTGTTGTCTTGTGATTATTGTGGTGAGCTGTTTCTTAAGGGTTTTCTGTTTTTGTCTATAAAAGCAGTTTTTTTGTGTGTTTCAGATTCCGGCTACGGGAATTACGGTAGACCCAACCCTCCGATGCCCCCAGGAATGAATCCTGATGTGTATAACTGGTTTCGTGCCGTTGATCAGGATAAAAATGGCCAGATTACAGTGGAAGAATTGCAGCAGGCGCTGACCAACGGAAATTGGAGACCGTTTCAGATTGAAACTTGCAAATTGTTCATGAAAATGTTCGATAGAGATCACAGTGGGACAATCGGTAAGAAATGTTTATTCTGTATGGCGTATGCTTGTTTTTATTTTTTGAGACATGTATATAAATAGATAATATATTCATTTTGTGCCAGGAATGTAATGGGGTCAAAATTTTGGGCATGACGCCTCTTCGTCCAAATTTGGGCTAGCCTCCGCTGCCATCCATGGTTGACCAAAAAGAACCTTGTTTTTCGAACTTCGAAGAAAATGGCATGTTTGCACAATTTTCCTCAAATTTTCGCGATCCTTACTCCCAGGGCTCTCGATTTTATGGGGTGTCTCCCCGTCCCCTTACATAATCTGTGTCCATACAAGATGATACATGAACAGCACTACTCTGTTTCCGTATAAGCTGGTAACCAATCGTGCACTGTTTTGCTAGATAACGGTATCGTTCTGGGTCTGGGTCTGCGCCTGCCAGAGTGCCAGCCAACCACTAATAGCATCAACATATATATGCATATTTATTTTTATTTTTAGGCATTGAGGAATTTGCTTCCCTACACAAATATGTGAATGATTGGAAATCCTGTTTCGAACGATTCGATACTGACAGATCTGGCTCCATCGACATGAATGAACTCACTCAGGCGCTGCGAACATTCGGATACAATTTAACGTGAGCCGTAATTACAAGAATTAAGTATATATACACATTGGTTTTGTATGGCTGCGAAATTAAATTCTTTTTTCTTCTTCCACAGTTTGTGAAGATAGATCGGGAGCTTTTTCAAAAAATTATCTGTTATCAATTTTCATTTATCCATTGTTTGCAGTTTGCACGAAATTTTAGTAATTTACCGGAGAATCATCGAAATTAAATTGGAGCCCAAAAACAATACGCACCCGGCGAGCACAGGTATGGGGGGCAAGCCTTTCCCAGATTTGAGATTCCGGGACACGCCCCCCCCTTAAATTTGACCCACCGGGGCAAGCCCCCCGGGGCTCCTTGATGCTGAAAGAAAGGTGCCAGGACACTAAAAAATTGCCACAGATCGCTGTTGAATGCTAAAAGAATGAGCAAAAAGCGAAAAAAATGCTTAAAAGAGCTAAATTTTGCCGAAAATTTGTCTTTTTTAGCGAAAATTCGAAATTTTTGCGTTTTTGTCCGCTCAAGCCCTCGAAACTTCGCAAGCCCCCTAAAATTTTTGAAAATTCTGGGACAAGCCCCCCCCCCAGATTGAGACTCTGTGTACATGTATGCCGGCGAGGGTCTAGTAGCTTACAAATGAGAAAATTTTTGAATTTTTTTGTGACATTACAAACTGCCAATTGCCTAATTTACTAAAAATATCATTTTTGCGACAATAAATGTACTAATACAGTGTAGAAAGTAGAAGGCAAATAACAGTGCACATTGTATATAACCATATATGCACATGCACCATATTCTTTCATGAAAGGTAAAAGCAAGGAACAGTGAGCCACAGTGATGCAGGGTTCTGGGGGACCCTTTTGTCCAATCTCAGTGTGAGAAACGTCAAAAAAGAAGCTCGGAGACGTTCTCTAGTAATATATTATTTTTTAACCAGTATTAGGTTATTATTGATGTTTTACAATCATATACTTAGATGATTCTTTAACTTATATGTTTTGTTGTTTTGCAGTCCCCAGTTGATCCAGTCGGCCATGCTTCGTTACGACCACCAGCGCCGGGGCTACATTCTCTTCGACGATTTCATTCAGCTCTGCGTTCTACTTCACAATTTCACTGAAGCCTTCAAAGCTCACGACCGAGATCGAACTGGAGTGGCCAAATTGCACTATGAAGACTTTCTCAGGATTGTCATTAATAATACGTGATTTTCATATATACATTCTATTGCACATGGTCGTATCTAAATTTTATAACCAAGGCTGATCAAGTTCTACTTTTAGCGAAAAGTATAAGAAAAATATGGCTTATGTTTGTTATCAAATCAATGTCATATTTGTGTGAACACCAAAATTTAACCTGTTGATTTGATTGCAAAGCCTTCGGGTAGAGCCAAGTTTTGTGTTCGCGATGTGAGTTCGTAATATTTTCTGCTGCGAAACATTTTTTAAAGTTTTGTTACTCAGCAGTCAGAATCGCAGAAATGTTTTGTATACTTCATTTTTTTGATTCCACGAAACAAATGGATCTTGCTTGATCTGGTAGATCATCCTAGTGGATACTGGATACAGATACTGCAGCTCTTCGTCATAAATATTGAATATCCTTCATGATGATGAAATGCGAGAAGAAAGCTTGATGTTTTTTCTGTCGCATTCCTATTTTTATTTGTGACGTTTTTTATTTGATTTTTTGAATGGTTTTTGAAAAATAACTGAAATTTTTGGACTCAGGTATTTAAAAAAAAATTGCTGTCTAATAACCATGCGCTTATGCGGTTATGCTGATTTTATTGTTTAACAGCTTTCAGCTAATCTTTAAATATGTTCGTGAATGTATAAATATATTAATATTTGTCTGGTCTTAAATTTATTGAGAGTGTGTTTGTGCATTTTATTATTTTATTTATATTGTACAGTGACATGACCTAATATATATAGTGCTTTTGTGTTGCTGCTTTTGTGATATGTGGGTTAATTATTGTTCAGTGCCTTTTTCCGTCTAATTTCTTATGTTGTAAAGAATTTATACCTACTTGGTGATCTGTGTGGTTTTTCAACTATATATTTGATGTGAGAGTGAACTTTTGTATAACGTTTTAATACCCGAAACCCTGTCTTTTTATTATTGAGTGTTTATTAATAATACGTTAATTGGTAAAAACGAGGATGCTGTATGATTTTGCATTTGCCTTTTTGCTTGTTTAATGTAACTGGCGACTTTTGACGTTTTTCGTCTGCAATTATTCTTTGATTGATTATTATCAACGCAGTTGATTGGTTGATAATTTTTTTCTTTGTAACGCTCATTCTTGGTTCTGTCGTATGCTATTTACTGGTTTTCTTGCCAACTATGAGCTTGGTAAATCTGGCTTTCGTTCATTCGTGTAATCATGGTGTACCCAACGACAGGAAAGCTAAATTTACACGTACATTCATAGTTTTTTCAGACTTCATTACTGAAAACTAACTAATTCTGGTTTTCCGTTGAAATCAAGTAATTTTAAAATTTTACATTGCTTTTGTTAGTTTCCAGTTCAACATAGGTTACGGTTTCACTAATCCGCTACTAGCTTCAATGTTTTCGGCTTAGTCCAATGTGGTGCTATATGGGCGTTTAATATAATATTATTACAATTCTTTGTGTTAAGTGGGGTTGAGGTAATAATAGTAATAACAAAGTTTAACATGTGTGTTGTCAAAAGTCTATTTGGTGGTGAAGGTTTTTTGCGCCTTCAAGAATTAACACGTAACGTTATGGCGCATTCGATACAATTTTATCCAGTTTGAAGTAACATTTCGTATATATATAATTAATTATTACTTTTGCATCAACTACACTTATATGTACTACTTAATATGATAAATAAGCAGCTTATTTCACTCAATTCTTGTTCGCCGTTGAATTTTGCGTATTTGATTTACGACAGTGTCATTAAAACTTTTAATTAGATTAAATTTAACATAAATAATATCAGAGTCATTGAGAATCATAACAATATATTCATGTGAGTTGGGTGATGCGATACTGTCTACTTCATTGTATTGCTCTTATGTAATAAAACTTTTTACTTGGCTGTATTCTACAAATTATTATTTCATGTGCTTACTTTGTGATTATTAAAAATTATTTTTAATGTGGTGTTTCCTTTTTCAAGGACGGTTATTCCATGATGTTGACTAAGCCTGAAGATATTTGTTTTTGCTTCAACTGAAATTGACGTTATTTGAAGTTGTATAATATCAGATGACGAGATGGTTGCATTTGCCCATAGGGCAGTTTCAGAAGCCAGTAATTGTGAATCTGCTTTAGCTTGGATCATAAGTTGATCAGTTAACTAAATTGATAAACGTGGCATATTACGAAAAATTGTTCCTGCGTGAAAAAATATTGTCAAGTCTAGCTTTAGGCTTACGTTTTTAGCTTACATATTTTATAATTATTGGTGAAAATCCGAGTGGTGAGTTTTTTGAAAACTGAATCGATTTCTAATTTTTTAAAATTTCTCAAAGGGCGATTTCTAGATTTTCTTTTGACAGGCAGTAAAATACATGCAGTGTTTTATTTGAGTTTGTCTCACTGAGTATAACTTTTTTTCTAAACTAAATTTCTAGTTTCAGGTTGAGTAAAGATTTGCACCTATATTCCATGTCGATATCCATGGATTTATCAGACACATCGTTGATCAAGTACGTTGTTGGGTTGCCGACCCCCAGCGAAGCATTGTATTAGTTTTCCTGTTTTTTTTTTGTTTTTTTCTTGTTCGTTAATTGTAAGGAGTTTTACTCCTAGAGTTACTGGGTGGATTGGTCCCAAACGTTGGTGGGAGGGCCCCCCCGACAAGTAGTTGTGCACCTGACCTTGGTGACCCCCTGACCCCATGGCGGGCCGGGTCACGCGACCCCAAAATATTTTCGGTAGAAATAAAACACCAAGGGGGGACCCTTGTTTGAAATGTATCGATTTTTTAACTTTATTATTTGTCTAATGCGAATATTTGAAAAAAGTTTTAGATTCTCGAAACTTTTCATCAAGGTTGATTTTTGTGAAAAAACTAATGCAGACATCCTCTAAAAGGCTCCGATTTCCTTAAAACGAGTTTGGGCATCGCCACCTGAAAATATGCCTAGTAGAGAGCATACGTGGGCGTTGGGATGTTGGGAACTGTGCGGAGCTGCTTTTGTGCTGTGCTGCGTCAGCCACTGGTTGTATAGTCGTGAGCCACTTCCTAGACAGTCTAGGGGTGGTGGTGAAGTTGCTTTCTGTGGGTCTGTGGGGGGGGGGGATAACGTTTCTACACCCCCACCACACCCATGTATGAGAGGGAATACCTACAGATTTAAAATAACGTAAATTGCTGAGTGTATATAAAACCTAAATTTTATTCGCAAAAACGTTCGCAATTGCGAAAAAAATTGATGATTGCGAAAAATTGTCAAACCTTTTCGCAAAATTGCTCAAAAATTTTGACACAGTGTAGGTGAACTCGTAAGGTCTAGGTCTAAGCGATGATTTTTGTGGTTTAGTCGGAAAACATTCCCGATACGGCCCCAATTGACCAAATTTGGCCTAAAAATTAAAAATTCCCCGGACTCGTGCAACTTTGTGACTTGATGTTTCTGGTGACTGTAAATGGGACACACTTTCTTCCATGTATCATCACACCGACTGCGTGTAACACTGATAGACAGTAATAGGGGTCGGACTGTCGGTGACAATAGGAGGTGACATTTAAGAAACATTTCAAAATGTTAGCATTTTCTGTCTTAACTTGGTCATTGGCCGGGTCTTCTGAAATTTTTTTACGGCTGAGCATCGATTGTGAAAATTGTGAAAAATTACACAAAAACTCTCAAGACGGCTCCATAAATTTAAATAAAGATGTCGAAGTCGTTGCTTTTTGGCCAAAAAAGGTAAAAATTGCGGCAGTCTTAATCCTGTATAGTCGGTATAATGTTTTATTAACATTTAAATGTAAAGTCTACTGCATTAAATAACAAAAGTAAGTCTGCGGAAAAAAATTTGATTTTGCGAAAAAAATTTCAAGCTTTTCACAAAATTGCGAAAATTTGCAGCGAAAAAAACCTAGTAATAAAACATAATTTGATTTTTACAGCACCCTTGAAGTGGACGATGAAAGCTTGACCAATGACTATTTTGATCGTCTGAATTCTTTTAAAGTAAGTTCATTACGAAGCAAGTTCCGATAACTTTATTCTTGAAGTAAAATGACGTATCTGAAAAATCGAAATTAAAAAATGACAACGTTATAAGCTGGGCTCTATTGTAATCAGTGGACCTGGGATGGAGGCCAGTGTGGTCACCCCCCTCATTGAAATTTGTCCAGAGTGAAATTATGCGCAAGGATGACAATGAAGGGTTCACACTTGAGCTTTTTCATAATCCCGCTAAAAAACTTCGCTGTTGTCACCATAATTTTTTGCCATCCCCAGTCCCCTGCGAATTTCTTTCTTGATCAACCCCTGTTAAAATTTATACGTGGATTTTTTTGAATATTTGCAAGATTAGAAGCTGCAGTTTTTCTGCTAAAACATTAATTTCTGGTTAATGAATGGTTATAGTTTTTTTATGAGTCATATTATGTATGTATTTGTTTTTTTGTTTTTTTAGTCCATATGGTTCGCTTTCAAGCCAGTGGGTGCCTCCGAATGTGCTCGCTATGGCTGGCGCTGTGTCTCCAAGGATATGCTCCAGTGCATTGACTGCAGTCATTATAGCTCCGCCAACCTGCCACCGCCTGCAACCAAATTTTGTAAGCAAGTTTTGCAGTTGTGTGGCTTACACAGATTTTGAAACAATCCAAAACGAATGCACAAAAGCTGGTGGTGGACAGTACTTTTCCGTATTATTTCTGTCCGCTAACAGGCATAGATCCAACTTTACATGTTTTTGGAAGGTCTTTGTCATGCTGTCAGAGATAAACGGGTGATCGCATTTTGTCCGTGAGATAAGCTGTGGTCTCTAACCCCGAGCCTGTAATGGTAAATTTTTGTTTTCAGATGGGGCTGCGGCGAAGAAATTCAAGGACAGTCTTGTGACTGCACACAGTGAGGCTTGTTTGTGGAGATCGCAGCCTGTGCAAGGTAGATTGGATATCTGCCTTATAGTACTGTACTATAATATAGTATTGAATTTGCATAAAAGTTTAAGCAGATTTTTCAACTAAAATTAGCTTTGCTTGAAAAAATTCTTCACTTTGCATTATAGATATTTTTGGACTTTACACTGGTGGTCGGTGGTGACTGCGAAAAGTGCTCTTAAGGCCAATTTACACGATCGA
The DNA here is from genome assembly GCA_030248245.1 of Trissonchulus sp. WLG1_4. Taxonomy (NCBI): domain Eukaryota; kingdom Metazoa; phylum Nematoda; class Enoplea; order Enoplida; family Ironidae; genus Trissonchulus; species Trissonchulus sp. WLG1_4. Next base: position 27,090 of record JASANF010012260.1, on the reverse strand, counting down.
ACTTGCTCCGAACTTGCTCCGACCCTAGTCCGGAGCAAGTTCGGAACGAATTTTTGCATGCACACGATCGAACTTTCACCGAACATTGGCGCTCCGAACTTGCTCCGAACTTAACTGAGCAGCCAATTAAAATTTAACTAGAATATAAACATTATATATATATTAACTTTTCAAAAACGTTACCGTTCCTTCAAATTTTTGAATAATTTTGCCGCCAAATTGTCTCAAATGCGAGCAGCGGCTGCGATTGCTGTTATTAGTGTGTTGAGGGGCGATTCGCACCCAAACGGAAACGCAGACGACGCTGTTGGGTGCAACTTTTGCTTCTGCGTCGTCAAAAAAGGGTTGCTACAATAATGCGGTTCAAGAACACCGCCTAGAAAAGCCGTCGAGTTACCACAGATGGCTTCGGATGAACAACGTGACATTTCGACTGCTGTGTGAAATAACTGGTCTCGAAATCGAAAAGTTAAAAGTTCAGTTGAAACAGTTTTGTGTAATTCATGTGGAGCAAAGGATTCTTGGAAAAAACTATGAAACTAAACTTACCCGTATATTTTTCCCAAAGTTGCGTCGCAAAAGCATCAAAAGCCCTTGGTGCAAGTGCTGACACAAAAACACAAACGCTTACTGAACAGAAACCATATATTGTAGCAACGGCGACTAGTAGCGTGAGAAAATTTTTTCTAAGCAGTCTGATTGGCTGCTGAACGCTAGGTCCGATGCAAGTTCGGTGGAGCATCGAACCTTCGAGGCAGGTTCGGAGCAAGTTCGGAGGTGGTCCGGAGTAGGTCCGGAGTGCGTTTACACGATCGAACATGCCCCGAACTTGCTCCGGACTAGGTTCGGAGCAAGTTCGGTCCGGAGCAAGTTCGGAGCAAGTTCGATCGTGTAAATTGGCCTTTACAATTGCCCTGTATTGGAAACTGAACGGTTAATACAGTTTTAGTGTTAGTTGGGGTAATGATTGTATTTAAATCTTAATTAATTTAATTTTAATTAGTTATTTCATCATGTACAATGTTTTTTTAGTGAAGCATTGTGTTCCCCGCGTCTTTCCGCGTATTCAGTCTATAAATGCCCTGAAACAGCGATATGACTCCCTGCTTCAGCTACATTCCAGAATTTCTGCCGTCACTCTCACTCCCTTCAATGAAATGGTAACACCTTTTTGACGTTAAGTGTATACACTCTCGCGAAGTTTTGTGGAACCGTCTGTTTTGAACCGTCGTGGTCGTATGGAAAACACATAGAATAGTTCACTACGATGTTCTATTTTAAAGAACGTGCTAGACCGAGTCTAAAGTTAAACGCCTTTTGTGAATACCACCCATTTGGTCTGATTCTGTTTGTAAAAACCTGTCAGATTATAGTTAATACTAACAACGCCTTGGCTTATTTACGCTCAAGTTTTTTATTAAAGCATGTAACTATTTGTTCTAATCTAGTGCACTGTCTTTACCATACGTGGGCAGCTGACGAATTTCTGGGAGGAGGGGTGAAGCACCTGTTGGGGGGGGGATGAAAAGCCTCTATACCCCTCCCACGCCCATGTATGGTCTTTACTTAATCCTTTTTAACAAAAAACAAATGTGATCAAATGCTTGTACATGTTATTTTACTATTTTCAGGGACTAGAGACGACTGAGTTGAAACGCCTGCTGGAAATCCTGGAAGCAGAGTATGGGGATGGATGTGAGGACTCGGTCACAACGGACGAACGTCTGAAAGCCCTCTGTTTGGCCGTCTGCGGATGGACTAAAGGGTGACCATTGGTTCTGGGTTGTCTAAAAATCAGTCTTTCGTTTGTCAGGATATCGCTGACATATTTTTAGGCAAACTTTTATGGAGGGGGGGCGTCCACCGAAATAGGGGGGTCGCACCAAAGTTGCAGTAAAACATTATTTTTAGGCGAAAAAATGGGTAGTCTATGTTAAATGTTGCGTTTTTATACATTAGTATAGCTACACTGAAAGTAAATTTAACAAAAAAGGGGGCCACCAAAATGGGTGGTGTCCGGATCAAATGGGCGGCGGCGCTCCCCTCCCCCCCACTAAAAATATTTAAGTGTCGAAATAATGTGTGTGTATCAAACATGTCTGTCACTAAGCGCAAGGATCACGTGTCAATCCAAAGGAAGCCAGATTGTTAAATTACATTGTAACATCGGCTATTCATGTACAAAAAGTAAAACTTATTGTAAGCTTTCACAGTAAGACTTTTATCAATTCTTATTAAAAAATTTTGTTTTTACAATTCCTTTTTAGGATTCACGGTGTACGCTATTCCACAGTGGTTTGTGAATTTTGTCTCCGTAAGCTTGGCCTCTGGCTGTTCACGCCGTCCACCGCACGCACGGCTGACCAGGACGTGAATCCGCCCAGACCCGTCAAACGCTGTCGCTTTGATGTGCAAATGGTTAGATTTTGAAACGAAATCTCTCTGTGTTGCAGTGAGAAAATGGTTTTGTCTGTAGAGCTCAGACAGTTAGACAGATTGTTTAATTTTGACAGGCTTAATGAGTCTGACTGAGTTGAATGACCGTGTGGAAGCAAACGGCTGTTATATTCTAGGGTCGGAGGCCTAGGCGCCGTCGCCTTAATTATTATTGCTTGATCTCGTTGACAGTCTTTCTGAACAGTAATGACATCCCGTCTTGATGAGAGATGTAGCTTTTGTTCACGTAGAAATAAACTTCAGTTCTGGTTTGCCTTAAACTATTATTTCTAATAACAGATATTTTTTGTAGTTTCTAATGTATGTCACAAACAAGGCTCTACTTTATAGAGTCGATATTAAAATATTTGTAATGCAGGTTTATTTTTTTATTTAAGCACCGAACCCTGCACCCCCTGCGACAGCACAAAAGCTGGTGTCCGTGGCTGGATACGGTGAAAGATTTGCTGTCCCCCTCTGGCCCCCTCAGTTCCCCCCAGCCCCCCGCGGATATCTCGGTGACGGGCGTCTGCAACTCCAGTCTACCACGATGGCAGGCCATTCTGAAGGTCACCCTCCTGAGCGTGAAGAAAACCGAAGACTCCTCCTGCGCCCTGTTTGACGTGAAAACCATGAAAGCGGCCTCTAGTGACGAAGATGTTAGACTGAATGGGAAGGAGGTATTTAAAGGGTTGTTAGTTAAATAGTCGCTCGTTTGGTTGCCGTCAGTGTTGAACAGTTTAGATGACTTAGAAAAACGGCTGCGAATTTTGGAAAAAGTAGAACTGTGAAAGCTCCGAGCGGATAAGTGTTAATTTTAGCTGGATGTTTATTAGAGTCACTCTGTATCCAGTTTTATTTACACGACGCTGTCTCAAAAAATTTTTTCGGTGGAATTTGCGTCTATTTTATTTAGTTCAAAAGTGGCTTTATTGCAGGCTTACTCATCTTCGTGTTTCTTTTTGTGCCTGCCTTAGGGTAGTCACGCCACTAATAGTGTATAAAATCAGATGGGCTTTACTTTCTTTGTTTCAGGTGCCGGATGACGCAGCCTATGTGTACGCTCGTCAGACGCTGAACTCCGCCCTCGTCAACCCGCCCCTGCCGGACTTCATTCTGGACGCGGACTCGGGCACTGTCGTTGACGTGGACTCTGCCGGCTCTGCGTCCGATGAATGCGACGTAGCCACAATTGACTGATTCGTTTGCCATGGCAGTATTATGTACTTTAATTTGGATTATAAGGGGATGCTCTGGGTGGAATGCATACAGTCAGTCTAAAGATAAAACCAGCCTTAAGATATTACTATTTCAGTGAAACGGACCATTGTAAATCGAAATTTTTTTATCATGCCCTTTAGACAGCGTTTAGCAAGACTGAGCTAAAGACTGCCTTAATGCAATTGACGGTCCGAGTCGCTTCCTTAAACCGCTGAATGAACTAGACTGTAGCCTGATTGTATAAGTGTCCGTTCAGACTTCAGCCGTATGTCAGTTCAGCTGGCAAAATTACGAAAAAATCCCACCACTAGAATTGTATCAGATCAGCATGTGACGTGACTATTTCATAATTTTGCTAATTGAACGAATGGATATACGTGTCTAAATGTGAATCGACCCTGGTGGATTTCACCAAGACAATTTTGCTACGTACGCATGGGACTTGACCATAATTTCATTGTGACATATTATAGCCTGACTTGTTACGAAATTTGTCGATTTCGTTAAAACTGTGTTTTATAGCTCAAGACATTTCGATTGTCTAAAACAAGTTGAATACTGCATATCTCTATTCGATGCAGGATTTCTATTTTAGCCCATTTTTCTGCAACTTTCAACACAAGCATAATTTTGTAGAGTGGAGCGTTTTCTTATGTAGCCATATTGCTTGACAGGTCAGGTGGAAACGAGAAAAGGTGTATTTTTAGACACCCTTTTGATAATACGCGAAGCAGAAATTTTGATCCAGCTACCTCTTTGGAAGCCAAAGGCTAATTATACGAAATGGCTTGTTGCTGATTGACTGTTTAGCAGAATTTTTAGTATTCTTATTTAATATGTATAGCTGATCCATCTTTCTTTGTATTGTTGCATCATTTTGATTCAATGTGTTCTTTGTATGTTTGTAAATAAAGCTGTTTTTCAGTATTTTGTGATGGTCCACTGATTGAATTTGTTTTCAGTTTTCTTGAATTTGGTGGATTATTGTTCATCGATGATTTATTTCATTGTAGTTTGGTGGTTAACTGGGCAAAACCTCTTAGAATCACTCAAGTTAAAGGTTTACCTCGGGCATGTGTATTGTGCAACGATAGATGAAGGAACGGCAGCAATCAGAGAAGGGCCCAGCACGGTCCTATTTATTTACGCACTACTCATGCTATCTAATCTCATCTAGGCTAAGCTAATCTAATCTCCTCTAGGCTAAGCTAATCTAATCTCATCTAGGCTAAGCTAATCTCATCTAGGCTAAGCTAATCTAATCTCATCTAGGCTAATCTTATACGCTATAGTGGCTTGATTCTTTCGTAAGTTTGGCGGCTGAACGGGCATACGGCTGTAAGTATGAATCGACTTTTAGTTGTCTTCCTTTTGAGTCCGTAAGGGCCCCACCAGTTTTTCGGCCGACCGGTTAGGAAACAAGGAAAGGCAGCCACGGCCGCGGGCTTAATTTTTTGGTCATAAAGTCGCTCATACTCCCGTTGAACAAGGAAACCTAGAAGTTGATGAGAGGAACTGAGCTTAAAGCCTGGTTTCCTTCATAGTTTACAAGTTTGCGCCGATCGACCCCCATTTTGTGAGTTTTTTCCAAGTTCCAGACTTCTAGGAATTGTTTACATTCTGCATCAATATACGTACAACTTTTTTAGCACGTGTTGTGCATATATGCGTATTCAAAGAATTGGCATAAAGTTCTATGTATATAGGAATACACACATAGGACGTATATGTTTTGTGTAGATTATTCCATATACGCACGTACGTACGTGTATGTATGCCGTATACACACAGAGCTGTATATATGAGTATATAAGCAAACATGGTGCAGGTTTCGTATTCAGTCTCATTTTTAACGTGCCCAATGTGTTGGTGTCGGTTGAAGTCATATGTCCGTATCACGTGCTTTTGTTGTCATGCGTTTTATGATAGTCATGTGTCAGTGGACCGGTGGAGAATGGGTGGCCTGGGGTTGACTTGGTACAGAACTTTTTTTCTCTAAATTCTTAGAGTTGTTGGTTTTTTGCGTTTTACTGGTTGTTTTCTTGTGGAGTTTTAGTCCAGTATAATGCTGTTTTATGCAATTGTAGCGTATTTTTTAGTTCCAGACAGTTACCTATTTATACCCACGTACTTGGGACCATCTGAAATATTTCAAAACTTAGGGTATATATATATATATTTTGTTGATCAAGAGGGGGTGTGATCAGTGGCGTACCCAGAAAAAAATTTCGGGGGGGGGGAATGACTTTTCGATTTTTTGTAATGGGTTAAAATGCATTTTTTATCAATTTTAACACTCGTAAAACGCCTTACAAACGCAAGATTACTAAACCACAAGGCTGCAGGGGTCCGAGGGCGGCAGCCCCCAGAAAAAAATAGGGAAAATTTTCGATTTCTTGGCCAAATTCTGTCAATTGGAGGCGTATCAGAAAGTTTTGCCGGCCGGACCATAAAAACCAAAGGACACCACAAGGATGCAGGGGTCTGGGGGCGGCAGCCCCCAGAAAAAAATTGGCGATTTTTCCAATTTTTAGACCGAATTTGGTCAACTGGAGACGTATCAGAAATTTTCCGACAAAATTTAAAACAAAAGATGGGAGTGTCATATCAGACGGTGTATTCCATAAGTAAATGTAGCATAATATACTCGTGTAGACATGCACATGCAGCATAATGTAGTTGTGTATACATGCATAGGCTTTGATGAAAGACAATAACGAGGAATAGTAAGCCACATAGTCGCAGGGGTCTGGGGGCGGCAGCCCCCAGAAAAAAAATTTGGGAAAATTTTTGATTTTTAGGCCAAATTTAGTCCATTGGAGACGTATCAGAAAATTTTTCCGGCCGGACCATAAAAACCAAAGGGGGGACCCTTGTGTAAAAAATCACTGGGGAAAAATTTCGGGGGGGGGAATTCCCCCCATTCCCCCCCCCCTGGGTACGCCCTTGGTTGTGATCATTCTTCAAAATTTGGCTATAAGAACCCCACATACGTCGAACGCCGTGTTCCTATGCACTGTCCGTGTGACGGTTGCTGGTAGTATGCAGCAGAGATGGGGGGAATCGGCGAGGGGGGGTGCCCGAGCTCTGGCGGTGGTGCCTAATTTTGGCAATTTTTCGGTGACAGCCGAACGGCAAAACGTTTTTCAAATTTTTTCAATTTTTGACACATTTTTGAGGCACTTTTTTGGCCATCGGAGGGGGGTTGGGGTGTCGAGGGTGCCGGATGTCTGAGGGGGGGGGGGTGCCGACCCCCTCAGGGGGGAAGAATTGGATACCCCCCCCTATGTGCATCTATGGTATGTAGTAGCAGACAGTATGCGGATAGCTGTCCACCGCTGTGTTTGTATTATGTAGTCTTCTGCAAAGTGCAAGGAGCTGTCTGTACCGCTCAGGAGCCAACTAAGTAAGCAGCGATCCGCATTGGTGAATATTGGATTTTATGCACGGCATTATCCATCGATATCCACATAGAAATGAAAGTTAAGCATAATTTTGTGCTCTTAAGGCTGAGGGGCTTTCTTTTCGTAACTTACAATTAACATAATTAGGTTAACTTCCACCATCTCAGTAACTCAACGCAAGATTACGACAGGTTCTAAAACTGTGTAGAACGACCAAAGCTTGTCATCTGCGTTTACGTGCAAAAGTTTATGAATTTAAGTTTATCCTATGCGGAGGTAAGAAGTTAATCTAGTTGAGTTCGTCTAATCCAGTTACTATTAACTTATGAAAAGGCCCTTAGACAGACTGGCAAAGGCCTAGTGTGCTCTCAACAGACTAATAAAAACATCGAGCGATGAGATTACTGAAATCGTTTTAGAAAATTCTGGGCTTCTGTGGAAAATTTGCACTTTGACAGCGAATAAGGAAATATCTGGAAAATAGTCTAATTTTATCAGCTTGAAGCTCACGTATTTTCCAGTTTAGCGGCCAACTGCTAAGCTGAAAATAATTTCAGAATTCCAGGTATATCTTTCCGCAAAGGATTATTGTTTCTGTCAGCTACATGCCTGAAATATGGTTAGAATTTTCCTTGCATGATGAGATGTCATACTCAGGTGGGGTGTCTAGAAATAAACTAAGGAATTGGTTGTTTGCTGGATTACATTGGTTCAGGTAAATACTGAGCTGTTAACTCTAGAATTTGCTGATATAGTTTGGATTAGATTAGACGAGGTAGAATCAAATCAAGTTGCTGATGAGTGTTTTTGCCGTTTAGTATCGTTCTTATTTTATAAGCGAGATTTTCGAGATGTCGACGCAACGAGAACTCTGGTTCGTTAAGTCTGGGTTAACGTCAATTTATTTCTATACTAGTGAAATTTTGTTGCACATTTTTATTGAATTTACTGTTACATAACGAAAATGTTAGACTCTGACGACTCTAGATCAAGCTTATATATGTATAGTATATATATATATTAGCTATTTCAAGCCTATGTTAAATCGCTCTTGTTTTTGTCCTTTTAATCATTACTCTAGCATACTTTAGCCTTTAGCGTAGCACTTTTGATCTGTTTTCAATACCGTGAAACTTTGATTATGTCGTTGAGATTTACTGAAATTTAGAAAAGCGTATTTTTAAATTGTTGTTCAAGTTCTGGGGCCTTGTTGGGTTCCCTCAGATTGGACTTTAGATATACATATGTAATACGTAAGTTTGTTATGCCTTCGTTGTCTGACAACATATTTTGTTTCAACTAAAATCTGACGCTGACCTACACAGTTCAAGCATATTGTAAATATTTATATATGTCTCCATTCTCCAATGATTCAAAGCTTACATGTTATGTATTGTTGCTTCGTGAGCTGGCTAATAGATTGGTTTTATAAACAGTTTTATCGCGAAATAAGTAGGGATTATAAAACGCATTAGTAGATTATTCATGTAGAGCTGAACTTGACACGATTTGTATGAGTAGTAGGGTTTTAGCAGTTTTGTAAATTTAACTGTTTTGATTTGGCTGTGAGTGAAGGTGCGGGTTCAACTGATTGGGTGGTTTAGCTCATGAAATTTCTCTAGTTTTTCATTGTTGAATTTTTGCTCCAGTTTGTGAAAGAGCAATGGCATTTTTAGCGGAATCACTAGTCATTATATACATTTTCTTTACACGTGGTTGCTCTTGTAACGATGATTGTTAATATCTGGCACTTCTTGCCTTAGATTTATATACAAGCTGAGCCTCCCCCTAGATTTCTGGGCCAACCCCCTGTCACATTTTTGACCCATCGAAAAAATGAATAAGGACCCTAAAATTGAAAATTCGCCCCAGGTAGTCATAAAATGCTTCAAAAAATTAGCGAAAAGTCAAAAATTGCGAGAAATTTTTATCGTTTTCCAAAAGTTGCTAATTGTCGCTTTTTTGTGAGTTTAAGTCTCCCAATCAAGCCCCCTCCTCCCTAAAATTTTTAAGAATCCGGGGCAAACACTATCTCAGACAAAGACCATGTTCATGCATATTGCATGCTCAGAGCGTGACATAAGGACTTGAGATAATTTTAGTGGCAATTTTAAAGATAAAATTTTCAAAAATATATGTACAATATACCTAGAACTGGTATATATTGCCGGAACCGCGCAAATTGATCGAATTCCTGTCTATTAAACCTTTTTCTTTTCCGAAATTAAGTATTGCGATGCTGTTTTTCATTGTTATGTCCAAAAACATTTATTTCTACACTGGTTTACCATCGATATCTTATATACATAGAGTGAGACACAATTGGGTGCTCTTGTAGATAACATAAACCAGCCACCGTTCCAAAGTCTAGCATCAGTAGTGTTTTCCTCCTAGCAAATTATACAGCCGTGTGAGCTTAGTTTTGCCTTGCCAAGCCGCTTGGAGTTTCTTCAATGAATTGGATGTATTGGTTGACAAAAAGCTGGGAGCTGCCACCCCTTAACCAACAAGAAGCATTTTGATTTTTTTCCTTATATAGCCGTCTTTTATTTTGAGAAGTGGAGGTTTTTTGGATTAGTGATTGAGCCAATAATAGTGCAAATGCTAGGGTTCGGTCTTGTCGTAAATTATTTCATGTAAATTTGTCCGTTTGGTCTTATCAGCAAGTAGTATATGTTTAGAATCACAGATGTGGTGGGGGGTGGCGTGAAAAAACCACCAAAAAAAAATTTCCCAGATGAGGTTGGAGGGAGTACCAGGGGAAGCAAAAGAGAAGGGAATGTTTTCGGTGTTAGCAAAATTGGCGTCTATTATTGCGGCCGTTTTGGGCAGGCATGGCCTGTTTCTTGATTTTGAAAGTGGGATACTGCTGAGCAAATGTGGGAAGGGTACCAATGAATTGCAGTTCCACCCTCGTTTGCCTTTAAAAGACTAATTTTTGCAGAGTAAACAATAACCATAATTTCATGCCTAGCAGCAACAGTGAACTGCAACCTTATCAAATGAATTTAATTGTCCAAAAGAGCTGCGGTTGAGGTAGTAGTGCGCAAGAACTGAAAATCACCAAATGTTTCACCCAAATTTTACGATGCGTTCAAAATGGGGGGAGGACCGAAGAAGTAAGCTTGGTGGGGCCTGGGTTCGTGTGTTCGACCAGAAGTGATGGTGTTGGTGTCAACTCTGAAAGTGGGCGCCTTATCCCGTGGTCTCAGATTTGGGGGAGGGGGTTGCCTGCCGCCCCAGATCCCTGAATGTATACATATACACTTGTGCTCACTGCTCAAGCACAGATTGATACGGTTCGCCAACCAATTCGTGCTGATCATTGATTGATCGTGGAGCTTTTAAGAAAAGTGTGCCCTTTTGTCTTTTGATCCGTCGCCCTTTTGTCTATGCTTCTTTCCACACATGCATATTCATATATTAGCGTTATTCCGCGTGTGCAGAAGCCAAGTAAATACACGCGCATATATATTAATGGGAGTATATAACGTAGCTTAATAATAGCAAGAGTACATAATAGGCACGTAACAGCCATAAATATAAGAGTGAGATACTTTTATGTGCTCTTGGTGATAAGTTAGGAAGCATAACGTGCGTATAATTTGGCAGGAATAGGATGTAGGAAAAATTGAACAGTATATGTTTATGGCCGCGAGCCGCGCTGGCTGAATGGGCTTGGCCTGGGAATGGGCTCACCTTAGGCTCAGTTTTGGCACGATTCGTTTCAGTTCTCTTACTCAATCGATCAAGCGTGAAAACTTTGAATCTAACTTGGTATATAACAGTTTTTTGTGTGAAATCTTTGAGTAAAATCTTCCGATGAATCGAAACTGTTGTGACTTGATTCTTTTAACTAATACTATGCTGGTGTTCACACAATATGTAGGTAGACGGGGTCTCGGTCTGAAGGAACTTGTCCCGGATATTTCGAAATTTTCAAGGGGGCTTGTGCCGACGTTTCCGGGGCTGGAACTGACAAAAACGCCAAAATTTCAAATTTTCCCCAAAAATTGGAAATTTTTTGCGAAACTTGGATATTCTTAGCAAACTTTTAGCTTTTTCGTCATTTTTGGAGCTGTTTACAGCGATCTGGGGTAATTTTTGAGTTTTCAAGCCCCTTTTTTCAGCACCTGGCAGGGGAGCTTGTCAGCGATGGGTCAAATCTAAGGGCTGAGGGTGGCTTGTCCCGGCTTCTCAAATCTGGGAAGGGGGGCGATCCCCCCATGTACATGTGTGCCGGTGTTTACACGTGTGCAGCTGAGAAAAATTTCGAAAACTGGAGGGACCGTCCCCGTCGACAGGGGGGAGCGCTGCGCACATTTTACAAAATTTTAAAATCTTATTAAGTGGGGTCGCGTTCTGCCGTTGACAAATTAGCGCATAATGTCTGCAGACGCTTTTTTATTTTTCAGTATTCGTCGATTCACAAATGAGTCGTCACGTGAGGCTAAGATCTGGGGCGCTTCATTTTGATTGGCTAATTTGATCCGAGCTGCATTCTGATTGGCTATTCTGCGATTCCAGTATTAATCCAGTAAACTCCAGACCTCAGTGATTTTTCGCTGCCATGTCGTCTCCCAGTGCTGGGAAGCGACGGATGGACACGGACGTGATTAAACTGTAAGATTATTAGTTATTACTTTATATACTTTAGTGGGTCCGAGAAAATAGAAAATTACTTAAGGACTGTTCACGAATTCGAATAGACAAGACTAGATGAACTGAATCATCAACTATAATAACTCGACATAGAATTTCAGTTTATATGTTTCCCAGAGTTTTCAAGTTTATGCAATTAAATTCCACTGGGGAGTAACTATGTTAAGTATATACTCTAATTTGAAAAAGTTATATATCATGCCTCAGTGTTGAATTATCGAGAAATAAAGAGGGTATATTTTCCTGTATCTCCTTACACCGCGACAGACGGAGAGGTGTGGTTTTTTTTCAGATTTTCATTCAGAATAGAGATTCTTTGATTAAAGTTGGTATTTTCGTAAAGTAGAGGCCACGACTGTCCTTTACATTAAATAGATGCCAAGTCCTTTTTTGTACATTAAAGGCATCCTTACGTACCCTACTGTTGCCTGCTGGCAATGTTTGACGGAATGTTTTTGCTTGATTTAGTATTGAGAGCAAGCACGAGGTTACCATCCTCGGGGGATTAAATGAATTTGCTGTCAAGTTTTACGGACCAAAAGGAAGTAAGAGAATATTTCTTAGTAATAATAAGGAATAGTAGAGCATATTTTGTGAATGTCAGGGCCAATATATATACAGACTTGAAATGGGTTCATGCTTGTCGGTGTCTCTGTCCAAAAGCAATTGTCTGTAAGCTAGTTCAAAAATTTTTTTGCTAGTGATGAGTTTTCAAGCCCTATTTTAAAATCGATCTAGTGGAAGTCGGTGCAGATTATTAAAACCTATACCTGTATTTTGGACCCAATTTACTGTCAGATTGGCATTATAGTATGTCATTGATTTTTAATCAATGTGTAAGCTTTTATTCAGATTTTGCGCAAACATGCTGTGTTCTCTGTGACTGAAAACTGTATATAAAAATACACATTTACACGTTAGTCTTCGCACATTCTGTGTTGGGGGGGTGTCGGGTCGGGGAGTCCTACGCTATTTTGTAACGCACCCTTGCTTATTTACACTAATTCGAACTGCAAAGTCTGCCGAACTAAGCAACTGTGTTTTTCAGCTCCATATGAGAATGGTGTTTGGCGAGTGCGAGTTGAGCTTCCCGAAAAGTATCCTTTCAAATCGCCATCTATAGGTATATTATTTAAAATATAATTGAAGAATGTGATTTTATACAGTAGGGCTGATGAATATACCATGATTTTATCACCTTTTTCAAGTGTTTAAGAATATACTCAGTTATTTAAAGTATTCAAGTATTTCAAGTATTCATGTTTTCCAACATTTCAAGTATCACAAGTTTCGGCTTTTTGTGTGGTCACTACAAGCTTTCAAGGGCAGCATAGCATACTGGTCGAAATGACGAATTTATATTATATTATTTTTTATGGCCAACATCAAGGTATCGTTTTTTATTCTCCCGGTGTTTCAGTATATATTATGTATATTTGTTCCATTTTTAGGTTTCATGAACAAGGTTTATCATCCCAATATTGACGAAGCGTAAGTGGACGAATTTATACAGTAGTTGTTTTTGTTGAATGATGTATCGCACATCGTGCATGAATAGCTATCAGATATTAAATGCATATGGTGGAGGACTAGAAAAGCAGATTGTAACTTTGGATTATGCGTATCGCATTTTTTGCGCAGTGTATTTTCTTAAGTATGCAATTTTGTTAGTTTTGGGCTGAGCTTGATTTTATTAGATTTCGACTGCAATTTCTGTCAGAAACGAATTCAGAAAATTTCTGACATAATAGTGTTGTAACTGTTTTGTAGCAATTTTTCGTTCAGAAATGCTGTAATATTTATCGCACGCAGGTGCGTGAAGTTTCTTTTACAATAATTGCAACATGCACACCAGTCTTTTTTGACCTTTGACCTTTTTAGTTCTGGCACAGTTTGTCTGGACGTCATAAACCAGACGTGGAGTGCTTTATATGGTTAGTTTAGTTCTGTTGATTACGGATATTGTTTTTTATTTTGTAACTATGTTGGAAAGTTTATTGTGCTTTTTGGTTCCAAGTTTTAATATGGTCTAACGTCTAAGGAATGGGTTACTCAGTAACGGCGCTGAAATAACAAAAGACTGGAGCAATCACGAAAAGTATGGCGCCTCCATATTTTTGAATGAGTGCCATAATCATTTTTTCATTTTCGTATTATATAGTTCGGTTTAAACGGGCAAAAAACAGAAAGCCAGTAAGTTAGCTAGTCAAACATCGGTTGGGCACGAAACACGAAAAGTGTATATTATCTGAAATTTCCGAGATTGTTTTGTGATTCATGTAAGTGCAATAATTTTTTTGTAGGAAAAAAGCCAATGTATGGACTCTTTTATCAAGCACTGTTGTAGTGGAATTAAAATGTTTCAGATTTGACGAATATCTTCGAATCGTTCCTGCCTCAACTGCTAACCTATCCAAACCCCACTGACCCTCTGAACGGGGACGCGGCAGCTCTCTACTTACATAAGCCTGAGGATTTCAAGCGAAAATGCAGAGGTATTCTGTTATTCACTAAGCAAGACTACAATATGACGTATGTATACCACTGGCGGCGGCGCAACATTCTATATGTTTGAATTCAAATTGCCTATTTTCTATTTTGTAGAATTTGCAGCATAAATTTTCGAATAAGTGAGTTATGTTGACAGTTGTTTTGTCACATCACACATTGTTGACGTTCACGTTTCATACTTACAGTCGCATGTCCGAAATAATCACGCCACTAGCCGTGTATAAGATCAGCCTGTGACGTGATCATTCCTTTGTTTTCTATGGACATACGGCTGGAAGTATGAATCGCCCTCGACGGCGGCTTATTTCAGATTACGTAGAGCGCTATGCAACGGAGGAGGCCCTTCGCAAGTATTGTCCCCAGACGGACGGCCCTTCCTGCTCCCAGGCCCGACCCGACCATTCGGTCCGCGGCGGCACCCTGCACGCCCTCAGCAACGGGACCACTGGTCTGGCCGCCGACAACCCCAACGATGACTCTGATGCCAGCTCACTGTCCGACTTCTCTGAGGACGAAACCAAGGACATGGAATTGTGATGACTGATTGAGTGATCATGCCCGGTTCATACTTGGCCTTAAGGACATAAGGACAAGAACAAGGATGATTTGCGGTCTACCATTGTGCAACATTGACGTACTAGTTTCGGTTAACTTTTTGTACGAATTGGACTTGCTATATATGAAAAATTGGCTCATTCGGGAATGTCGTTTCCTGGGTCCTACTGAGGCACAAAATGATAGAGACAAGGATAAGGACGAGTATCAACCGGGCTTTAGTGATATGATAGTATTGGGTGGTATTCACAAACTAATGACTAAATGTTGCCGCAGGGAAGGTGGTGGTTTTCAACTGACTCAGAAGGTCTGAATTTCTGAATCTGACTTTTGGGCCAAGGAGGCACTTTACTGGGCATTCAATGTAAAAAAGTGCGCCTCTACTAGAACAGATAGTAAATAGTTACTGTGTATAGTTGATTTTTTAAAAAATAAGGTGGGCGTCAAAAATGAGATCCGAAGCGTTGGAGTTGTCAAATCTTGCAAAACTCGCCTGAAACTAACGTTTGTCATTATTTGGGGTAACCATTGCCGGATGAATACTATAACCTCATTATTTAGCCTGCATTCTGTGCATCGCTCTGTATTTTGCTTAGCTGCTATTTGTTATTCTGGCTTACACTTCTGGAATTGTAATAGGTATTGTGTAAACTACCCTCATCGTGAATTATTGTCACCTACAGTGTTTTCTTTAATCTCATAATAAGGTTAAGGATCGAGTGTTCAACAGATTTTGCTAAGTTGTGTGGAAAGTTTTAAAATAAAGTGCTACGGTTTTGAAGACGAAAGTAAACGAGATTTGTATGATTACTTTTTTCCGTACTGTTTCAGCCAAATTAAAAATCCTATATTAGTGTATAGCGGTATTCAGTGTACGGAGTCATATGTACGATCAAGAGTACATAAAGAAATTAATAGGAATGAATCAGTTATGTACTCTTGGTACGATCATGATGTTATTTAATGTATGTTTATTAAATTTTGTGTTTCATGAAATTAGCTGCAAGTTACAGGCTTAAAGTTATTGTGTTACTGGATAATGTGCATGGGGAGTTTTTCTTTGGACGTGCACTCCAGTTTGTTACCTAAAATGGCTTTTCTGTGGCATTCGACTTCTGATTACATTGATTTGCATAGACTTTTATTTTATTTTTTATTGTATATTTTATTAAACTGATATTCATACATAAATTTGAACTCTGTATATATCATTCCCGCCTAATATAAACCTATTGTGTAAGTAGTTGTATATTTTTCTGTATATATAATTAATTCGAAGTCAATTGTTATGTATTTTTGCCTTAATTTGGTGGAATTTGTGTCATTTGAGTTTTGGTTTATTAGCGTTTGGTACGATTTGGAATAGGAGGGTCACTCACTGGTTACTAATAAAGATAACCTGAATTTTAAAGGTGATTTTCTAATCGAAGATTTTGTCGCAAATAGAATTTCTTATAGTGTCCAAACTTTGTGCAAAGTGAACATTACAGTTAAACAAATTTTATTATATTACATGCCTAGCAGGGGCGGTCCAAGCCAGGAGAGGGGAATTCCCCCCCCCCCCGAAATTCTTCTTGACTGAAATTTTACACAAGGGTCCCCCCTTTGGTTTTTATTGCCCGGCCGAGAAAAATTTCCAATACGTCTGCAATTGACCAAATTTGCCCTAAAAATGAAAAAATTCTTCAATTTTTTTCCAACACAGTTTGATGTGATGTTCACATCTTGTGTTTTATTTTCTTGACGTAAAAATTTTCTGATACGTATCCAGTGGACCAAATTCGGTCTAAAAATGCAAAAATCTCCATTTTTTCTTGGGTATGCCACCGGCTTTTACGACAAACGGACTCAAATCATTGCCCCTGATATGGCTGCGGCTATAAAAAGATAGCGTAGAGTTGAAAAATGCTATTATAAAAATTGAAAAATTTTCTTCAGACCTCCGCCTCCCCCGAAATCGAAGTTTTGTAAAATTTCGCAAAATTACATTAAAGTTTTAAACTTGTGCCAACATAGTAGTTCTACTTGTTAATTAACAAGATGAATGTCTATCCGGTAAGATGGTACGTAAGCGTTATCCGTTATATTACGTTGCGTACAGTTTTGTTTTGCGTAGGTAACTCTAGATACGATTGTATTTACAACAACAGCTACAGTTTTTTCGAATTGTATAATCGAAACACTAATACACTGTAAAATTATGTCAAGTAGGTTGCATAATGTCACGCTGCAAGACAAAGGCATAACGTTTTATGCGCTCTTACTGAATTTTTACAGCTTTTGTGAGCATGGTTAACGTGTGCACTTTTTGTATGTGTTATGGTCGATTCATACCTCTTTGCCATATAGTCGCAACTAGTCACTAATTTCACTGTGATCAAAAGTAGAAGGTCACAGTGATGGTATTTATATTAAAAAATTACTTAATTTACTTACGAATCACTGGATTTCTGGATTTTGCACCGATAAACGTACAGTTCTGAGGTTAAGTAATTTGGTGCACCAAATAATCGGCAAGTCAATCAGAAAAAACGAATCCCAGCGGTAGCTATACTATTTATATACCAAAGTGTGCTATATTGTTCCGCATTTTAGCCGGTTCATACTCGTCATTATCGTAGTTTTTGTAGTTTTGTCCTTAAGGAGTTTTAAGAAATATACCTCGTGCAATGAGCCAAGTCTTTGCGCAAAGAAATCTCAGGTCAAGTCCAGTCTGTAAACTAACAATAGAGGAAACGTTTGTATGCATGCTTCACAATATCTGATTAGTCCTGGTTTCTGTCTCTATATAATGTGTTCGTAAGGACAGGTATTAACCGGGCTTTAGACGGGCATGGACTATACATAGGTGTGAATCGACCCTTAGCCAGTCTACTAAATCCATGCATATATTTTATGCTATTATTTTAGTTTACTTAGCGCGTGCTTAATTTGGTCACGTCCAGCTGTTAATGCAGATTGATGTAATAATAATTGCCGTTTTATGTAAGTCTCGAGTCATACTTGAGTAGAGGTAACATTATATGAAGACAATTAAAAAACTTTTAAAAAGTTAGTAATACTTTCATTAGCTTTCCATTCACCGTTATTTATCTAGTCTGTTTTATTTTAACGTAAATAACTAGAGAAAATTTTTTTCAAAAGTATTCAATTTCAACTAGCAGCAAATGTCTAAATATGTTATTTTTGGGTAAAAAATCCCAATAATGATCCTTTAAATATCGTACTCAACTATGAATCCGCAGTCATATTTTGTTGTGCTCAGTTGGTCAGGGCTTGTTCATTGTAAATTGTTGAACTTCTTTACCCCAAAATAGACCCAATTTTGAGCTTTTGCAGCGAAAAAGTAGCAATTTTCACGCTTTTGGCCAAATTTAGGTAAACCTTGCATTAATGTTATTAAAAAGGCCATTTTTTGCTAAAGGTTTGCTCATTAAAGGAGTATATCGACCATTAGTGGGTAACCAAGGACCAACCCCCCTCTTTTGTTCCGAAATTTTGGGTGGGGGTGTTCTCTCATCTCTCCAACTACATGTTTGGAGTGATTTGTATCAGGTTAAAAGCTAATTTGAAAAAACAGATTAGTTCTGATTGCGTCATCACCATCAAAGATATTTTTGTGTGCTTCAATATTAGTAGTGATAATTTGCATGTATATATTTTTATTTACATTTTGTGTACATTATTTTGTTATCGCATGTACAGATTTTATTTTATGATTGATCATTGATTGACCGATCGCAATGAACGCATTGTAATGTCTACACTCAGCATATCTCCAACGGCAACCTTACACAGTGTACGGTGGATTTTGTAATCTTATGTAAGCAAGTGGGAAAAGCGACCTTAATATCCCCCTTAGGACCGTTTCTCTTTGGACGGAATTAAATAATATCAAACAAGAAACAAAAACTAGTAGTACTTCTTTTTCTTTCATGCATGCGAAAACATTCCCAACTCCGTAACTCTTGAGGTTAACCGAAAACCGAACACGTTCAGAGAGAGAAAGATATGGCAAAACTTATTCTTTCCATTACGTATAATATATTCTTGCTGCTTTCCAATTGAGCAGAATTCCTGCATTCATTTTTTGGTGAAAAACGATGATGCATCTTGCAAGAAACGTTTTATCTAATTCATAGAATGTACTACTAATTTTATTTTCTGTAAAATAGATTCTATTTTGTAAATATTGTGAGTTCTATTTTGACGTATACATTATATACTTTTACTGCCTGCATAATTTTTGATATTTTGATACATACAGTACCTACGTGATGAGTTTTGCTCGTCAACTGTTTAGTGGAAAGAGAGCAAAATTTTCCCTATTAATTTTTTTAGCAATTTTTGTCTAGGTATTTAAAGGTATACTTGTGTCAAAATCCATCAAAATGGGAGTTTTTTAAGAAAACCGTGAATTAACTGAAATTGTGAAACATCTTGGGGATCGGTGTGAGATAAAGTTATTGATGTCATATTCAATCGAAGTTGTCAAAGTAATAAACATTTTCACTGGTGTATTGTAATTTCCGAGATTACGTTTCGCATTAGGGTCGATTCGATTCATACTTCAATAGGGCAGACGGAGTACGGACAAACACTTCAATAGGGCATACGGAGTACGGACAAACGGACATACCTAGGGCACACGGACAAAGCACGTTTCGTCCGTTTTCAATTCATACTTTTTAGGGCAAACGGGCATATGGATTACGAACATACGGACAAAGGTTCGATTCTTTTTGAGCCGCATGTCCGTTTGTCCGTATGCCCAGCGATTTCGGGCAGAGTTGAACTGAATTTAACTTTGCCGGACATACGGACAAGGTGAAGTTGTGCCGTTTAGTACGGATGATTGGACATACGGCTCAAAGGCAACCGGGCGTACGGCTGAACGGACAATAGTATGAATCAAACGGCGTTCTGTCGTTTATTTTCTCCGGATGTCCGTTCGTCCGTTTGCCCGTATGTCCCAATGTAGAAGTATGAATAAACCCTTAGGGATGGGACTTTGGACCCTAGTTCATACTGCATGTGGGGCTTGCGAAGAGCAATAATTTATGTAGTTGATGTAGTATGTAGTGTTCTCGAAAAACCATTTTAATTAAATCTGATGTGGGCTTTTTTTGATATCAACTGACCACCCATATATACAAGAATAGTGTTAGTGTCGAATGTCGATTCATACTTGAGTAGGACCAAGAGTACATAATAGGAAGAGTATGACACTCTTCCTATTATGCCTAGCAGCGCGCGTCCAATGCGCAGCGCGAAATAGGCCTTTTATGTACGGTTTTGAGGGGGGGGGGGTACCCCCCCTCAACTGAAGACCCCGTACTCAACTGAGGGGGGGGGTACCCCCTACTCAGTTCGATACCCCGTGCTCAACTGAGGGGGGGGTACCCCCCCTCAACTCAGCACCCCGTCTTCAGTTGAGGGGGGGTACCCCCCCTCATTTCAAGACACTGACAAAGTCTTTGCGCTACCCCCCCCCCCCCCTCAGTTCAGTACCCCGTCTTCAGTTGAGGGGGGGGTACCCCCCTCAGTTCAGCACATCAACAAAAGTCCTTGTCAGTGTCTTGAAATGAGGGGGGGGGTACCCCCCCCTCAACTGAAGACGGGGTGCTGAGTTGAGGGGGGGTACCCCCCCCTCAGTTGAGCACGGGGTCTTCAGTTGAGGGGGGGGTACCCCCCCCTCAAAACCGTACATAAACGGGCTATTTCGCGCTGCGCATTGGACGCACGCCCGTAGGCATAATAGGAAGAGTGTCATACTCTTCCTATTATGTACTCTTGGTAGGACATACGGACGAAATCTGTTTTTTCCCATCCTACTTTTTAGGGTTAGCGGGCACTAGGACGGACGGATTAAGGACATACGGCTGACAAGTGACAGATTGACGGACAAAAGTACTATTCATTCTTTTGAGGCGTCTGTCCATTACTTTACTGTTATCGTGTTTTTTGATTCGGATGAGCGGATACACGCCACACGGCACATGCGGTGGGTGAAGGGCAAACCGCAAACGGAAATACGGTTAAGTGGTCTGGTTAGTAACCCTGAAATGAATAGTACGGACGTCAGATGTAGCAACGTTATATCGTCTCTCCGCTCTTTACCTATTGGTAATGGATCAGCTATGATTTGAGTTTGAAAGCTTTCCTGTCCCCCCGCCATTTACATTACCGTTATTGCACATAATTATTGGTAGAGTAGGTTATTAAACTACAGTAACATTATCCACTGTATCACTGACTAGCGTGCTTCGCTGTCTTGTATATATGTATAAAGTTGCGATGTCTGTCCGATCGCCACCGTCCATGCAACGATAACCTGTCTGATACGCCGGCGAGTGCTGCTTGGAAGCTGCCCGGAAGCTATGCGTTCCAGCAGTTTGCAGGTCCAGCTCCAGGCCGATCGACTGCAGACTTTTTTACTAATAAGCGATCGTCTGAATAGGTGATTATTTTGCCAGTTAGCCCCCAGATGCGGCTATTTTTTCTGTAAAGTGGCATCCATCCGCTGCTTGAGCGATGCCTTGGTTCTTCTTCTTAGTTGCTGTAAAAATTTCTCGACGTGCTTTTTGAAAATGTGGCCTTTTCTGTGAACTGGGATTGCATAGTCAGTCCTTAGATATCAGAGATCTGTTTGGCAGTAGGGTTTGGTAAGACATAAAAGCCGTGAGCCCATTTTATAGCTGCGACCACATGGGAGAACCTGTTTCCAAGAACAGGATTTGTTGCAGGACTCGCTCTAGCAGAATTTAAGCTACATGCAGATGGGATGCTGGTAGGGGTCGTGTGCCCCATATGTTTTACTGGTATGTGGCAAAATGCACCAGCGAGCAAAGATAGGTGATTTAGGTTGATCAGCAATAGACTACACTAACATGATGAGGTCTGTGGCTTCGGTCTGTGGGTTTGAACAATTTAGACTTAGATAGTATGAACTATTTGCGCTCTGATGGATCAACTGGATGCTGTGTAGGTTGTAAACGTGAAGTGACTAGACTGGATGGCTGTCTGTGTAGCTCGAATCTAATTTGCAAATCTGTAAAATACGTTTTGCCTCCTTCTAGTGACGAAAAGCAGACATCGCGTCTCTCCGCTCGCGATAATGACGCTTTTACCTATCGGTAATGGGGCAGCTACAGATGAAGCAATTATGAAATCAATAAAATTGCTGGCTCGTTGATTTGATTGTAACTGTGACTGGTTGGCGTAGCGCCGCCTACTTTAGTTAAATTATATTAGTACGACCAAGAGTACATAATAGGAAGAGTATGACACTCTTCCTATTATGCCTTTGGGCGTGCGTCCAATGCGGATCGCGAAATAGCCCGTTTATGTACGGTTGTGAGGGGGGGGGGGTACCCCCCCTCAGTTGAGTACGGGGTCTTCAGTTGAGGGGAGTACCCCCCTCAAAACCGTACATAAACGGCCTATTTCGCGCTCCGCATTGGACGCGCGCTGCCAGGCATAATAGGGAGAGTGTAATACTCTTCCTATTATGTACTCTTGGTACGCCCAAGATGCATAATAGTATGTGGAAGGGGCAGTCCCCTCATTTCCGGACTATGTACGGTTTTGAGGGGGGTTACCCCACTAGTTCCAGACACTTTGAAGGCCTTTCATGATGTCGTGAAATGAGGGCGTTACCCCC
Source organism: Trissonchulus sp. WLG1_4 (assembly GCA_030248245.1). Taxonomy (NCBI): domain Eukaryota; kingdom Metazoa; phylum Nematoda; class Enoplea; order Enoplida; family Ironidae; genus Trissonchulus; species Trissonchulus sp. WLG1_4. The sequence continues at coordinate 4,638 of JASANF010012260.1, read as the reverse complement.
CCCTGTTAAAACCGTACATATTATTGAACACAGGGGGGTGCCTTTCCTATAGTGTCTGGAATTAGATTTTTACAAATAATAGATAAGTGATAAAGTAATCGGGTATATAATCTTAGAATATCTGCATTATTTTAGAAAAGTACCAGAAATTGAGCATTAATGTTCAGAAATAATATTCAAAATGTATTTTGTAGAATGCCCACATGTGAAATAATGTGCTATGACATGCACCATAGCATGCGCCATGAAATGCTCCATGTAATGCGCCATGCAATCGCCCTGTCATGCGCCAAGTTGGATGGTGCTTTGCATGTATCATCAAGGGGGCAAAACTATGCAGCTCGCTTTTATTAACATCCAAAACCACACTACTCAGTTTAACAATATAGCAGCAGATAAAAGGCTCGGTCTTAAACCGCAGCCACAACAAAACCAGAAAAAGCGAAAACCAGGCCGGCATCCCGGCGTCGCCTGACCAGCTTATGGTAGGCAGATTTTAGCAGGGGGGGGATGACACTCCCCTGGGGGTCTAAAAAAAACGTCCACGTTTTGGATGGGTAAAATTATTCGGTTAATTTAAATGCTAAAAACGAGGTTGAAGCAGGTCGAACAAACTTACAATGTACAATACTGTGCAATAAAAAAAGTTCAATATATACCCAGCATCTCGCAAACTCAGTTCAGCAGGGTGGTTTCTATACTTTTCTTATCTCATGATCTTAAATCTCTGATTTAAAATTTGTCAGATTAGGTAAAACTGTGAGTTCATTTCTATCAATCAATTCAAGCGTTGTCGTTAAGCGTCTACGGATACTGGGGATACGGAAACCGAGAGTTTAGCCGCGGCCACGGGGTAGGGACAGTAGACTCCATGCGCCCGGGAATTTGGGGTGAAGTAGTCCAGCTGATTGGGACAGTATTGAGGGGGACAACCACGCCGTCTTGCAGTAAGAAGGTCGCGGTGACTATTGTTGGCTGAGAAATGGCCGGTTGGCTTGGTGGGGCATACTGGTTGGGCCATGACTGGGGGTTGGGCCATGATTGCGGTAGTGGGACCAGTTGGTTGGTCACCGGTTGAGTTGGCAGCGATGGTTGGCCAGGCCCCAGTTCGACTGGCGGCGCTCGTGGGCTGGGCCCCAGTTCGACTGGCGGCGCTCGTTGGCTGAGCCCCAGTTCGACTGGCGGCGCTCGTTGACTGGGCCCCAGTTCGACTGGCGGCGCTCCCCCTGAAGCAGTAAAAATAGAATTCCCTAGAATGCAAGAGTAGGAATTATGGGTACTAGCCCAACCTGCACTGATTTGGTTCTGGTTCAGTGTATTCACTGCAACCTGCTGTTGGCTTATCGCCGTTGATTGTGGCGCCAGGTATCTTATGGGCTGGTTCACGCTAGGGGGTGTAAGGTAGGAACTAGGTGTCAACCCAAAGCTGTCATGCGAGTTATTAGCAAACCGGGTGTTAGGACAAGTCATATTCTGTTGGTTTAAACACGTTTGTGCCTCAATTGCACGTTTAAACACGTATCCTGTCTGCGACCGCGGTTCTAGTAATGCCTGTCGTAGCCTCTGTGCGTCTACAGGTGTACATATAGGCGTAGTGGGGGTAGAGGTAGTAATCGCTCGGGTCGGACCCGTAGCGAGTTCTGGTGCAATAATGTGTACTACCTTGGGTGCGGTGGTGACTTGCCTAGCTTGAGGTTCATTTGGACTAGCCTCAGTGGTGGCCACTCGAGGCACACTTACAGAAAGACTAGGAGCGTCCGACTGGACGGACGTGCATGCTTGAACGACTGAACTCACTTTTGGTTTAGCTTTTGTTTTTGACCGTTGTTTCGGCCACTTGGGCTTCGTCGCTGACTGCTGGTAGCGGGCGTTCGTGAGTTTCCGCTTGCAAAGAAGCAGCTTCGGTTCAAACCGTCCCCACTGCTCGATAAGAACGGCTGTGCCCGCCACCGACAAGTGTAGTGCATCATCGTACAACTCGGGGCGTGGCGATCCGTCGCTTGCACGAAACAAAGGAAAATCGAGCGGCATATAGGTGAAGCCGGACTTGGTGCAAGCTTCTAGCATGAAGCTAGTATAGTCCTCGTAAGTGGATTCTGGCAGATCGTATTGGGTTTGTGGCGTGACGCCTGAGACCAGGACACGATCGCTCATGTGGCCAAGGGTTTTTTCAAGGGCCGTTACCCCATCACGCCAGAAAGATTTGCTGCGCAGGATATCAATCGTGCCAAAGTTCACAATGACAAAGGCGTACGACTGTGGATTGACATCGTGCTGCGCTAGCAATCGCGGGATATCCACAAACGTCGCTCCACCAGATGTTACGACATCGCCGGCTTCGAGCCACGCGAAGTGCCGCATCTGAGAATTGGACAAAATTAGCCCCGTTTTGGGCAGGTCCGAAAGCATGCGTCGTTGACACCAGTCACTCAAGTCATTCTCCGGTGCACAGGGGTTGCCGGTCTGGAGTTTATTGACGAAATTGGCAATTACTTTTCCCCACCGGTTGCTGCCGCGGACACTATCGGAAGCCATTGCCTGCGGTTTGCTGCATGCAGTGTGCCAATGTTCGCATTTACCTACCGCCAGAAAGGAGGTGTTACGCGAAGTATCCAGCACGAACGAACGGAAGTCCGGATGTTGCTCTGCAGCTAACCGGAGGATCGCGATTTGGACTTCCTCTCTGACCAGAACTCATGACGCGCTGTGATCCGGGAGATGGTGATAGATTTTATTCCGGACCTGGTCAAGCTCAGCACTGTTCCGTGTCCGCAACACCATAGCAGCCAGATCAGACCGATTCTGCTGTTTCAGGGCAACAAAGAGCTCTAGTTGCAAGTGGCACCAGAAATCTAGGCGTCCTGAGTCGATTTGGACTACCAGAGGTCGAGGGAAGATGGGCGAGAAAGGGTTACTGGCTGCACTCACGTTCAAATTTTCCTCTGTTAACCGAAAGGTTGGTGGTTCGAGCCCACCCGGGGGCACCAATAAATATCATCAAGGGGGCAAAACTATGCAGCTCGCTTTCACTAACATCCAAAACCACACTACTCAGTTTAACAATATAGCAGCAAATAAAAGGCTCGGTCTTAAACCGCAGCCACAACAAAACCAGAAAAAGCGAAAACCAGGCCAGCATCCCGGCGTCGCCTGACCAGCTTATGGTAGGCAGATTTTAGCAGGGGGGGGGATGACATATATATTGTATCTAATTTGCGTAATAATGCTACGTTTATCGCGTAGCACAGTGCGAAGTGATAAAAATCTGTATGCTGGCCGCCATAGTTATGCAAAATGAATATGCAAATGAGGATTCACTTGAACTGTTAACAGCCAAAAAAAGTCAGTTAGCCCGTTATCTTTCGTACGCACAGGGCGGTTTCTGGACTAAGTGCAGTGCCTTAATGGAGCAATTAATCCAGATGCCTTATTTCTTTGCCCAATTATAATCATTTTTACTATAATTTTTCAGTATTTTTATCTCGTATCTATTTTTATCTCGTATATATTTTATCTCGCTTGCTATATACCCCTTTTTCCTTTTTAACCTCAGTCTCTCGCTGTTGTTATGTTAGTATTTACTCCTGCTTTGCTGCTTCATTTGCATATAGCTTGAAAACAGGCGGCCAGCATAATATGCATGATGCAGGAGGGAAAAAAGTGATCAGTCTACGCTACTGTCGGCTTTGCATATTTATATGAGTGATTTTCTAACGTTATTAATCACGTTAGGGCAAGACACCGCTCTTACAGCCGATGAATTACTTGGTCTATTAACTCAAACCATGGACGCAAAAATTGAAAAATTGGAGAACTAAGCGAGAAAAGAAAGCGACAAGGTTTGAATATCGGTACAATGGGTAATAAGATGCAAGCTCTGTTCGATTTGAAGATTCTAACAAAGTTTCGAAGGTAAAAAATTTGTAATCAGTTAAAAAATGGTAATAGGCCTAAACTTTGTAATAATTTACAAGTTTGTAATAATGTAATAATAATACGCATTGCAAGTGTTTTAACGAATAAAGTAAAGATTAGTAATGGAACTCAAACTATGTAGACTGTTGTAGTCTGCCAATGTAAATTGATAGCTTCACATAAAGCTGATGTAATCCGATACAATCGAGCAGGTTCGGAAATATTATTAGTTCTTCATAGCACAAATTAAAGACACTAGCTCGCAACCCAATAGGTATCACACAAACTCAGAGCAAACAATGAACTTTTAATTTCATAATATGTCAGTCAAAAGCAACAATAATTTTCCAAGTCAGCATTCAACAAAAGCAAAGGCGTTCATAAATCTACTTTCCTTACACTTTTTTTAGTAGTATTAATTTTTTTTAAAATTACATAATTTTAAAAACTGGTTGCTGATCTTGTTGTCGACCTGTTTAATTTAAAAATTTAAAATTACAGCATACAGTTATCAATAATCGATTAAAATTTTATGGCAGTTTTATCAGTTTTAGTTTTTATTTGTTTGTTTTTGTTTGCTATCGTATAAAAGTAGAGTTCATAACTTAGTTAACCGCATATTAGGATCAACTTTTAGAGAACAAGCATGTTAATTTATATTTGAGATTAGAAGGAACAGCTTTAATTACGAAATTTACACAATCTCATATGTTAAACCACGAA
>JASANF010012257.1:0-10345 GCA_030248245.1 Trissonchulus sp. WLG1_4 | reverse complement strand
CATAATATTAATTGTGTCTGTTGTCACTTACAGTAATTTTTTCATAAAGCATTCGTTTTGTTTTTTTAACTTTTAAAATTTTTATTTTGTCATTGGAATTAGGTTAAGATGTTTCATTTAAAATTTTTTCAAACTCGGCCGGCGGCTTCTCGCGGCCGGCTCAAAAAAGGCTAACTCTAGGTAAATATGCCGGTCAGTACTGTTACGCCGAACCGTACTGAAGAGAGCTGCCACTATGTGAAGCGAATAGTAGGACGCAATGGGGAAAGAGGATCACACTCTTTCCTGATATTAAATCATCGGCCGGAACGATATGCTCTGGCCGAAAAGAGGCCTTTCACTCTCTATTTTTATGGCTCCTACTCTCTTTTGATCAAGACAACATGTCTTTAACCTATTTTCGCAGAATTTCCCGGTTTTTTGTGCAGACTGCCGAAGGCCGTGAAAAACATTCCTATGGGATATCATATCACCTGCCATACTTCTGCTCGCTTACACAAAAATTGAAGGGTTTAGGACAAAAGTTCTTTCAAAGAGGTTTTATGTTTGTTGTTTGCTTAATGTAAAAATGTTTTGTTTGTAACATCTTAAACCTGTTTCATACTATACGATCTGAAAGTGAATGACCACAATCATACTAAAAAATGGCTTACTTTTCTTGGAATTGCTTAATAAAATATAATAAAAAGAACAAGTATAGAAAAAGGGATAAGGATCGTACACGGACTGGTCCATAAGGGGTTGATTTATACGTTCACCCGTAAATCCAGTTGGGTCGGTAAAGGAAAATCACTCAACGCGGCACGCACTCGTACCAACAATAAGGCGAAACGTAAAACGTGACGCTAGTGAACTCGTAATTAACTGGTATTAAACCTACCACAAACTCTGAATGTTAGCTTATGTGCGTGTATATAACTAAGTTTACTCCCCTTGTAACAAGCCATCAATCTCAAGACAATATATTTTATTAAATAAATAATACATACCAGCACAGACACAATAACAAATGACAACGACAGCTTATGCTTGTTTAAGCACACAGGGTTACAGACAGGGACAATTTTAATCAGCTGCTGTGAAAAAAATGACAAAAACGACTTAACGACAACATGGGACATGCATAAACTTGCCATCGATGTCAAAAGTTGGTTGTTAAAAGCTATGCGTACAAATACAATCACAAAAACATTTGGTGAAATCGAAAAGTTTCTAAATTTTTCGGCCCCTGTAAACTTTCCAACGTGCCAAGGCCGAGCTTGACAATTTTTTTGGGCTTGCTTACATCACCTGATTAAAACAAACCTCAGCAACAAAGTATGCAACAATTTTAATTTTTACCAGATCATGCATACATTTTTTGGATCACATGAATGAAAGCATGTGCATAATCACCCCATAATGGTCGATTTGTACTCACAGCCGTAAGCCTGTTCAGCCCAAAAAAATTTAAAAATAATGACACTTCGCACGTCAAATCCCTTGCTGATCTTATACATCGTTGGTGGCGTGCTGGTATGTATTATTTATTTAATAAAATATATTGTCTTGAGATTGATGGCTTGTTACAAGGGGAGTAAACTTAGTTATATACACGCACATAAGCTAACATTCAGAGTTTGTGGTAGGTTTAATACTGTAATACAGTTAGCGTTAGCGTCACGTTACGTTCGCCTTATTGTATGCATCAGTGCGTGCCGCGTTGAGTGTTTTTCCTTTACCGACCCAACTGGATTTACGGGTGAAAGTATAAATCCACCCCCTTATGGTCCGGTCCGTATTCATCCTTATCCTTTTATCTATTTTGTCTTTTTATTATTTATTAAGCAATCCCAAGAAAAGTAAGCCATTTTTTTGCATGATTGTGGTCAGTCACTTTCAGATCGTATGGTATGAAACGGGTTTAAGATGCAAACAAAACATTTTTACGTAAGCAGACGACAAACGTGAAACCTCTTGAAAGATTTTGTGCTAAAGTTTTCAAACTGTGTGTAATCGCACAGAATTATGGCAGTGATATATAGATCATAGGAATGTTTTTCACCTTTGGCAGTCTGCACGGAGACCCGGGAGATTCTGCGAAAATAGGTTTTAAACATGTCTTGATTCGAGGGGGGTACCCCCCCATGAAATCAAGGAGTGAAAGGCCTATTTCGGCCGGAGCATATCGTTCCGGCCGATGAGATAGGATAGGAAAGAGTGTCATACTCTTCCCCATTACATCCTACTCTTGGTATCACGTAGTAGCAGCTCTCTTCAGTACAGTTCGTAACAGTACTGAGCGCATATTTACCTAGAGTTAGTGTTTGTGACCGGCCGCGAAAGCCGCCGGCCGAGTTTGAAAAAATTTTAAATAAAACATCTTAACCTAATTCCAATGACAAAATAAAAATTTTAAAAGTTAAAAAAACAAAACGAATGCTTTATGAAAAAATTACTGTAAGTGACAACAGACACAATTAATATTATGTAAACTTATTCAATATATAGGTGAAAAAATTACTTTAGCGTGAGATTAAATTTATAGAATAATAATTTTAAAGAACAAATTTTAGATTTTTTATGTGATTTTACATTTATTTATCACATTTATTATGTGATTTTAAAATGTATATATTACATTCTAAATTAGAATGTATATAAAAATTTAAAAATGATATTGATGATAATTTGTAGGGTTCACTATTTTTGTATTTACCAAAAAGTACGTTGGCTAGAATGAGGTAAATTTGACGCTATTTGAAAGCTGGGACATTGCACTATCCAATGATGTATCATTTATAGGGGGTTACAGCATGAATTTCTTAGGGCCTTTTTCTAAAATGGACTTAACTGGACTTGACTTAAGGGGGTAATTGCGTTTTTAGGTGTTTTTTTAAAAAGCCATAGCTTAGCGTTTACAGATTCAAATCAGAAGCGGTCTTTTGCATTAGGTAGAACAATATCTTTCCTAAATGTATGCCATGCCTTGAAATTTAACCTGTGATTTTCTTTCCAGTATAAGCGACTAAAGAAAGGTCCTTTCCAAAATATTAAATTTTTTTACAAAAAGTTTGCGCCACAGCTCTGAATTCTACGATTACCTGTTGGGGCTGAAAGTTGGTAAGGTTTTTGACATGTTTAAAATCCCCAGGCATGTCCCCCACTTTTTTAATAACTAGTCAATTTACTGAGAAAATAGCTGAAAAGCAAACGCACCAAAAATTTAAGATATTTTCTTGTAATTAAAACCCTCTAAAAATGTCCACAGGTGAAATTTCAAAAAAGTGAGAGACATGCCTGGGGATTTTGACCTTTACAATACTGTCCCAAAAATTTATGCTCAGGCGTCACTTATAACTTGAGTACTGGTGGCGCAAAGTTTACATAGAAATCACAAAAACCTCGAAAACGCAACTACCACCTTAACTGGACTTAAACCAGCGGACTTAAGTGGACTTAAACGCATTCCAAAAATACCGGATTTAAGTGGACTTTATTAAGTCCGCAGCAAGTTTAAGTCCAGTTAAGTCGGACTTAAGTGGACTTAAATTTGCAGCGGACTTAATTAAGTCCACTTAAGTCCAGTATTTTTGGAACGCAGACTTAATTAAGTCCGACTCGATTAAGTCCGACTTAATTAAGTCCGATAGCATTCCTAAAATTTTTTCGGCTTTAAGACCCTGTGTGGCTTACGAGTTTATGTTTATAACTTTTGACTAGTTTTACCGTTCTGCATGTGCAATACGTCATTCGAAAGCTCACAAATTGCGCTTTTCAGCCATGTGAATGTTAAAATTTTTATACTTTTATTTTTTAAAATTACATCCTGAACAACTTTAAAAAGTTGTAATAACTGTATTATACAATTCTAAAACAAAAATTTTCGTTTAAGGCTGGTGTATTCCCGCGTTTAAGGGCTGTCTCTGTGTTCAGTATGGTTTTGAGGTTCGTCATTGGCCTCAGATTGATTTAGACTTGCGAAGTCTTCGATACTGTTCTTAACCTGCGATTAATTCATATGTACTTTCACTCATGCATCTTTGGGACACTTCTGATTTCTGAAGCAGTCTTACTTACGTCAGCCAATCAAATTGAGACATATTACATGTGACACCAAGGACAGCCAATCAGACAGTTGCTGGCGGACTAGTGGAAAAAACTGCTAGTTTGTGTTGCGTAATTGAAAATGTGTTTCTGAGCATTTTTTTGCGTGAAAATTTGAAATGTTGTATACTTCTGAAACCCTAAAAATTTCTACAAGTATATAAAGCACTTTTACGACGGATTTTCGAGCCCTTGGTAGTCTAGATGGTAAGCTTTTTGCTTTTCAATCGGGCAACCACGGATTGAATCCCGTTCTGAGCTATTTTAATTTCAGTTTTACTTTGATTAGCAAATGCTATTATTATACTTTTAAGTTATTTTCAACGAAACGCAATTAATCCAATCGAGTTTGAGCATTATTTCACGTGTAAAAAACTGTTCCTCTGTCCTCAAGGAGTATGAATCAATCACCCATATAGAAAGACAGGGACAAGGACTTTACTTTACTTTTACTTTTTGTTAATTCTTGATCAACTTCACACATCCAAAAACAGACTATTATGTTGTTTTCGCAAATGCAGACTAGGGATGCACGGGGGAATCGGCGAGGGGGGGTGCCCGACCCCTGGCGCAAGGGGGGGTGGTCCCTTGTTTTGGCCATTTTTCGGCGATAGACGAAATTTTTTCAGAATTTTTCGATTTTCAACTCATTTTTGGGGTACTTTTTTGGCCGCAGGCGAAAATTTTTTGCAATTTTTTAATTTTTTACGCATTTTTTGGGCACTTTCTTGGCCATCAGAGGGGGGCTGGGGGGTTGAGGGGGGGGGGGTGCCGGATGTCTGAGGGGGGGTGCCGACCCCCCTCAGGAGGGTGGTGGATACCCCCCTACCCCCCTTATGTGCATCTATGATGCAGACGCAAATGTAAGATGATGAAGCATTCTGGTCGAGACATAGTGAAGACTCAAATGTCATTGGCTAAAAATGACAAACCTGGACCACGTGATGAATCATAAGATGAGTAATCATTAACACCCAGCCAATCAAAAACCACAAAAGTGCCCATAACATGAAACACTATAGGACAACAAATTTGGTCAAATAATGACTGCTCGACATTATGTAATTTCAGTAAACTGTGTCGTATTATTTTTCAGCACGATTTATGTGTCACTATAGGCTTATCTGGACTATTTTCAACCATATTTGACAAAGCGTAAGTCTGAAAACCCACATTTACTACACTCGTTAGTGGTACAAAATTTTTAAGCAAAGAAAATTATAAGAAAATTATGTTATTACAAACTTTAAAATTCAGTCCTACAACGGTCCTACATCAGCTCTAAACTTGTAATTTCAGCCAAAAAGAAATATCATACGTTCCATAAAAATGCCAATAATCGACTGAAAAAGAATAATTATCGGCCATATAGCAACTTTAAAAAATTTAAAAACTTAAAAAGTATGTCATCAAAAAGCCCATTTATTTAGCTATCATTTGACATATAGATCATCTAAATCGGTTCAGTATGTCAAAAGTTATAAACGCTTATGTAAGAGCTATCAAGCACTTAAATCCGTTAAGTCCGCGTAAAGTTACGCGGACTTAAAATCCTCCCAAATACGTGTAAATTTAAGTCGGCGGACTTAAGTGGACTTAATTAAGTCCATTTTAGAAACGTGCAAAAGTTAAGTCGGACTTAAATAAGTCCAGCGGCAACTTAAGTCCACTGTTATTTTTGGAATGCGATCGGACTTAAATTTAAGTCCGGTGACATTTTAGAAATGCGACTGGACTTAATTAAGTCCACTGGCAGCGTTAAGTCCACTTAAGTCCACTTAAGTCCACTTAAGTCCGATTTTGCATTCCAAAATTCCGGACTTAATTAAGTCCAGTTAAGTCAAGTCCAGTTAAGTCCATTTTAGAAAAAGGCCCTTAGATAAATAGCATAAAATTCAAATATGCAATAATTTTTAACGATTTGCAACTTTTGTTTTTTACGTAACAAACCGTAGATTTGATAAAATTTGGGAAATTTAATGTCATCCCTGTTGCTCAACATTACAAGTCTTATAATTGTAACAATTGTGAAATTTTACAAGCGTTACAATTGTTACAATTGTAAGTTTTCGCAAGAGCTACAATTGTTACAATTGTAACAATTGTAAGATTGTCCTTGGAATGTGCATATAAAAATTCACTTGTGAAATATTTTGGGATTACAATTGTTACAATTGTAACAATTGTAAGTGAAAAATATCAAATTTAATTCAATTTTTGCTTACAATTGTTACAATTGTAACAATTGTGAAATTTTTGGGTTGCGCAGCTACAATTGTTACAATTGTAACAATTGTAAGTCTCTTGGTGTATAAAATGTGCATGATCGAAGCTACAATTGTTACAATTGTGAAATTTCACAAATGTTTGTGAAAATTTACAAACGTTTGTGATAACTAAGTGGCAAAAGTTAAAGTTAAATTGCTCATGATATAGCTTACTAAAAGACTCAAAAATTAGTTCAAATTGTTGACAATAACCTTAGAAATCTTTTTATGTCAATAAAAAATTAAAACAATGAACTAAAACTTAAGAATATTGTCATTTAAAAACACTGACGGAAGAAAAAACACTTGTAAGAAATCGTTCACAATTGTTACAAATCTGGATTTACAAATGTTTCTGCGCAACCAGATTTAGAACATTTGTTGGAAATAGAACGAAATTTCAAAATTTTTCACAATTGTTACAATTGTAACAATTGTGAAATTTCACAAGCGTTTGAACAGCTTGGCATATAAAATATGCATGAAAATGATTACAATTGTTACAATTGTAACAATTGTGAAATTTCACAATTGTTACAATTGTAACAATTGTAAGTCTTTGCGCAACCGAATACCACATACAATTGTTACAATTGTAACAATTGTAGGTTTGAGCAATCGGGCCCTGAAAGCTGAGATATTATTGCGCTTTCAAATTATATATAATTTACAGGGGGTTACAGGCTACAGCATGAAAATTTTAGATATTTAGAAAAAACAGTGTTGGTTGCGTAAACAAAATTGCTGCACTAAACTGTTAAAAACACTGCTAGAATTTAGCAGTTTTTAACAGTTTTTCTATGCAACGAAAATTCCAACACTGTTAATTAACAGTCCAACATTTTAACAGTTTAACAGTTTAACACTGTTATTTTTATACAACAAGCCCCAGGCCGGCCGGCCAAAAATTCCTGCCGGTCACAAACACTAATTTCATCACATATTTCCCATTAGACTGTTTCGCCGCAGCTATAGCTCGCCGTGGCTATTCTGGCGATTTTCAAATGGCCAAGTTTTGACTGAAGAAATCCGGCTATAGCTGGCCTACGGCTATTTTTGAAATCAACAGAGACCACTAAGAAGTGGCGATTTGGCTATAGCCGCCAATAGCTACGCTTTGCATTAGTTTCAATTGTTATACATGTTTAATAATAACGTATTGTAGAAGATTGTTGGAGCTTACAAAACTCCTGGCGATATTTTTCATTCCAGGTTTGGCTTTATTTTATGAAGTATACTTATATACTGATTTTTGTATGTTCTGCTCTTGGCTCTCGTTGCCCTGTTTTTGGTCTAGCTTTATTCCTGGTGTTCAGTTGTTGCTATGTATGATGTTCTGGATGCCAATAGCAACTGCAAACGAAATTCTAACTAAAAAATGCGAGATTTAGTTATGAAAAGAACTAATTGTTAGCACAGCGAGAAAATCACGCCAACTGTTTTGTCTCAGAGTTGAGCAATTTTTGGTCTTACTTTACTGTTACGACCGCACGTATCAGGTTGGTTTGTTGGTTTGGTCCAAAACAGGGTTCGGCTACGTTTTTTTCGGCCATATTTTTTTCCGGAAAAACCTAACCATGGTTCGAAATAAGGGTTCGTGTCGTGCAACCTTTACTTCGTCAAAAAATTTAGCGGTAAAAAATGGGGAAGGTGGTTTCAACGGTATTTGCGCTGAACGCAGTATAACGGGATTTGGGGTGCGAAGTGTGATTATTTTTTTAATTTTTCTGGGCTGAACGCACATGACATGACGGTTGTGAGTACAAAGCGACCCTTTGAGGTGATATTATGCTCATGCTTTCATTTATGTGATCTAAAAAGTTTAGTGCATGATCTATTAAAATTGTTGCATACTTTGTTGCTGAGGTTTTTTTTCGATCCGGGGACTTGAGCAAGCCCAAAAAATCTGTGTGAAGCTCGGGCTTGGCACGTAGGAAAAATTATAGGGGCAAAAAAATTCCCTGTCTGTAACGCTGTGTGCTTAAACGAGCATAAGCTGTCGTTGGCATTCGCTTGTTTACTGTTTCTGTGCTGCTATGTATTATTTATTCAGTAAAATATATTGTCTCGAGATTGATGGCTAATGGCTAGTTAGGTAGGATATATTATGTTGGGAGCGATAACGTCTATATATTGACGTGTAAGCCAAAATTCAGAGAGTTTGTGGTAGGTTCAAGTTGTAATAGAGTTATGGCACGTTACCCCGTTAGTCTTATTTCTTGCATTGGTGCGTACCCCGTTAAGTGTGTTTCCGTTATCGTCCCAGCTGGATTTACGGGTGCAAGTATTAAATGACACCCTTATGGCCCGGTACGTTTCATCCTTTTCTATTATTTTGTCTGTAAGCAATGCCAAGAAAATTAAATAACAGTAGCGATTTTGTCTCCGGGTCCTTAAGGACAAGTAGGTATATGAACCGAGTTTAAGATGCAAACAAAACATACTTTTTACGTAAGCAGACGACAAACGTGAAACCACTTGAAAGATTTTGTGCTGGAGTTTTCAAACTGTGTGTAATCGCATAGGTAATTATGACAGTGAGATATAGATCGCAGGAACGTTTTTCACCTTTGGCAGTCTTCACGAAGATCCGCAAAATTCTGTGAAAATAGGTTTTAAACACGTCTGGATTCGAGGGGGTACCCCCCTGAAATCAAGGAGTGAAAGGCCTATTTCGGCCGGAGCATATCGTTCTGGCCGATTAGATAGGATAGGAAAGAGTGTCATACTCTTCCCCATTAGGTATATACTCTTGGTGACTAACAGGTTTGTAATCGAAGCAGTTGACTGGATGGTGCGATTAGAATGTACTAATGAGCTAACTTACAAAATCGAATTTTGCTCACATTTTTACGTAAAATCACGCTGTGCAAAGGATTACTTGAGTAGAAAATGGACGCTTATTTGGTTAATAAAAGATTGGATTTGGTCTTCAAGTTAATTTCCAAAACATTTTGGTATTGTATTATTCCACTGCATTATTCAAATACTGCAAGATTCGACAAGGAGTACTTGGTGGTATTTCAAACACATTCTTTTTTAGAGAGATACTGTAGCAATGTTTTCGTAAATGCAAACTCTGCTAAGGTTTAACTCTAACTAAAGCCCCTGCTATACTTCACAAAAATCTCGAAGCGCTTCAAAGCGCTTCAAGGCAAAGCGAGGCCTGGCATTGGAAAGCGTGGGAACGCTTTGGAACGCTTCGAAGCGCTTCAAAGCAAAGCCAAGCTTGGCTTCGAAGCGAGGCCTGGCTTTGTCTCGAAGCGTCCAAAGCGTTCCCACGCTTTCCAATGCCACGCCGCGCTTTGCTTCGACGCGCTTCGAAGCAGCCTGAGTTGAATTCATTTCAACTTTCGAAGCGCTTCGAAGCGCGTTGGAATTTTCTACGTTTATTTTAAATCATATAGTAATGTAATTTCATGCATATTTATTATTCTTAGTACTTTTTAGGTCTTCTACACTTTATTTTAAATCCTTTATTTTACTTTTTTGTATTTAAAAATATTAAACTTTGAAATTTTTGAATGAGTTTGGAAAACAAAGAACCTGAAAATACGAATTTCGATGCCGATGTTCTCAGAAGTTTATTTTGCTGCGCCATTTTCAAATTTTAAAATCAACCATAGCAGCACGAACTTGTCGCGCGCTGACTTTTTGGCGCGAAAGTATAGCAAGATTTGTATTTTCAAAGCGCGGCCTCGCTTTAAAGCGCAGCTTTGCTTTGAAGCCAAGCTCGTTTTGAAAAAAAGCGATGCTGAGCTTCGCCGCTTCAAAACAATGCCAGCTTTGACTTCGATTCAAAGCGCGTCGAAGCCAAGCTTGGCTTTGCGTTGAGGCGCTTCAAAGCAAAGCCGAGTTTTGGGAAGTATAGCACCGGCTTAATCCAGAGATGCAATAATAGGACTTCTTTGGGATTTTGAAGGTAATTACGGATTCTACATTTCGATCGATTTTTTCAGCTTATTTATAAAACTTAGATATGAGAGTTTACG
>JASANF010012256.1:0-84843 GCA_030248245.1 Trissonchulus sp. WLG1_4 | reverse complement strand
TAGGGTTAGAGCCGGAGCCGGGGATTTCGGTGCCGAGCCGAGCCGAGCCGGCCGGCTCGGCATGCCAAGCCGAGCCGAGCCGAGCCGGCCGGCTCGGCATGTTTTGGGGCACAACTTTTTTTAAGTGACAAATTTGGACTTGTGATTGATGTACCGGTTCATTGATGTACCGGTTTGTAGTTTTGATAGCCCGTTAGATGACTTTTTAATTACTCGTAATCATATTATTTCTGTTATTGATTTGTTACGCGAAGAGTCAGCTTCTGGTCCTGACGCTATTCCTGCTAAGTTTCTCAAAAAGTTTAAACACCAGTTGAGTATTCCCCTCCAACTTATATTTCAACAATCCTTTACGGAAGGTGTCTTGCCCAATGACTGGCTCACCGCCATAGTGGTACCAATATTCAAAGGAAAGGGTTCGCGTGCCTCACCGGGGGGGTATAGGCCCGTGTCCCTAACATGCATATGTTGTAAATTAATGGAAAAAATACTTAAAGGTTGTATAATGGATCATCTGCTTCATAACGTACTTATTTCGCAGAATCAACATGGTTTTATGTCTCATAGATCCACCCAAACACAACTTTTAGAGTGTATCAACGACTGGACTATTTCTAAGGACAGGAAAAACGGCGTCAAGGTTTTGTATTTAGACATAAGCAAAGCTTTTGATTCTGTACCGCATAAAAAACTTTTGCAGATAGTAAAAGCCTATGGCATAGAAGGCAGGTTTGCCAAATGGATAGAATCTTTTTTATTTGGGCGGTCACAGTCGGTTAAAATAAATGAAACTCTTTCTGAAGCGTCTTGTGTGTTTAGCGGTGTTCCCCAAGGCAGTGTTTTAGGGCCTGTTCTTTTTCTGTTGTACATAAATGATTTGCCACAAGCTCTACAACATGCAACGGTCAAAATTTTTGCGGATGATTCTAAGTTATATTTAGAGGGTCCTAAAGACGGTAACTTCGAAGGTCTGGTTTCCGACGCAAAACTATTTTTCAGTTGGGCCAAAAAACGACAGCTTGATGTGGCGTTGCACAAATGCATGCTACTTGAAATTGGATCAGCGATAAGTGACACAAACTTTGTTGTTAACGATATTGTGATACCGAAAGTTAATGTTGTTAAAGACTTAGGTATTTTTGTCACCTCAGATCTGAAATTTAGTGTGCATTGTAATAAAATAACATGTAAAGCGTATCAGAAAGTTTCGTTGATTTTTAAATGTTTTTTAAGTCGTGATAGAGCATTTCTTTTGTCTATGTTCAAAAGTTACGTGCGACCTATAGTAGAATATGATTCCTGTGTATGGTCTCCATGGCTTATAAAAGACATAAAAAAGATTGAATCGGTGCAACGCCGATTTACGAAAAGAATACCTGATTTACATGGTTTGTCTTATGGCGATCGCTTAAGAGCCGTTGGTCTAGAAACTCTTGAAGAGCGGCGCTTAAAATTTGATATTGTTCAGACTTATAAAATTGTTCATGAAGTCGACAGTGTATCCTCAGCTGATTTTTTTACATATTCATGTGACACAGGTACAAGGGGGACTGCTTTAAAACTAAAACTTCCAATGGTCAACTTGAACTGTCGAAAATTCTTTTTTGCTCAAAGGGTTATTCCTGTTTGGAACATATTACCTGACGACATTGTCACGGCTTCAAGTTTGGCTATCTTTCGTAGAAAAATCAATAAGTTTGATTGGAGTATGTTTTTGAAGTACAATCTCGATGAATGAACGATGGGAAAATGTATATATATTTTGTGTTTTAAGTACGGGTTATGTGAGAATTTGGCTCTGATGTTTTTTTTAATATTCCATATTTAAAGTATTGTTATGTTATGTTGCGTGTATATATATTGTAGTGGTTGTATACTATCCTATGTATGCATCCAATTTGGCAAACTTGCGTATATAATTGTAATTTCTGCCAAATAAATACTTTCGTTCGTTCGTTTTTTTTTTGTGTCAAGAAGCAAGAAAGGATTAGAGCTTTTATTTGATATTTATTTGATATTTGATACTCATGCAGTTGGAGGGGACGGGGTAAGCTCCTTCCTAAATTCAGAGACAGGCGAGGGATTCGGGCCGCCAGTGGTGAAAACGCGAAGAGAATTAAGCCACAGATAGCAGGGGTCTGGGGGCTGCAGGCCCCAGGAAAAAAGACCCAGGTCAAACTATGTATTTTTTATTAGCCTTAAAAAAACTCGTTTATAATAATAGGGATTAAGTCTGGGTCCTGGTCTTTTTCCTTTTTTTGAAATTTTTGGACATAATTTAGTCAACTGGAGACGTATCAGAAATATTTTCTGACAAGAAAAGTAAAATAAAAGATGGGAACATCATATCAGACAGTATATGTAGTACACAAGTAAGTTCAGCAGAATGTATATACTCTTGCAGACATGCATTGACTTTAATAAAAGATAATATCAACGAATAGGAAGCCACAAAGTTGCAGGGGTCTTGGGGCGGCAGCCCCCAGAAAAAAATTAGAATTTTTTGAATATCAGGCCAAATTTGGTCAATTGGAGACCTGTCAGAAATTTTTTTCGGTCGGGCGATAAAAACCAAAGGGGGGACCCTTGTAGACATTTTCTTCAGGTTCGACCAAAAGAAGAGGGGTAGCGACCCCCCGCCCCCGCCCCCGACTACGCCCTTCGCAGTGCAGGACCTACCACGGGAGGGGGGTACCCTAAATGTTTGCTACTTTTGGTGGCAAACTGGAAAATAATAATTCATCCATTTTCATATCGACAGCTACACAGTGACGTCAACAAATGGATGAAACTTGAAAGTACAGGAAAACCAATAAATCTGAATTTTCTGTAGAATTAGCCAGTAACATTTTTTCAAGTAAAATTTAAAGTCTCTGAATTCTGGGTGAAATTATCTGAACTTTGCCTGAATTAGTCTGAAAATTCTCTGAAATTCCTCTGAAAGTCTGTAAAATGCTGGAATTTGTAAAAAACATATGAAAATGTGTAACTGAAAAAATTTTACAGAAAATTCAGATTCCTGTGAAGGGCCAGATTTATTTTGACGTCCAATCTCGCCACGAAGCCGGCTTTTACCAACAATATTACTATATGTTAAATTTTTTCAATTTTACTGTATCTGAAGAAGTATGGAATATATATTGCTTATATATCTTCCCACCGTTTTGCAGCTATTTTGTGCAACGGGCGCCAGAGTGAAAAATTGAAAAATTTACTAAGCTTTTGGATATTGCAATGCGGACAGCAAATTTATTAAAAATGTCGTTTTTGCAATGATATAAATGTAACACAAAACAGTATATATATCAGGCAAACAAATTGCGCCGAATAAACACATATTCTTACATGAAGTATGTAATTCCAATAAAAAATGGGTAATGCGGCCGCCCTCCCCCCGTGATATATCGGTTTGGGAGAGCGGTTTATTAACGGAAAAACACAAAAACCGTATATACAGCTCTAGCTTTTTGGATTCTGGGAAGAGTTTTTGAACTTTTGAAAGTTAGTTCTTGAAAATTCGCGACTGTCTCAACTCTCGGCCTGGCTCGGCAAAATTGCCGAGCCAAAGGCAATTTGCCGAGCCGAGCCGAGCCGAGCCAGCGGTCTATCCCTAGTTATTTGTTTTGTTACCGCATTTACGTTGTAGCCAGAACTGGTGTACCACCCTGTGATACCGTTGAAAAGATGATTTTTCATGATTTCATCAATGTATAACGCTTTAAGGGATAACGGCTTGTTCTGTTTTTCTTTTGCAACTTAATATATAAGCCAGGCGTGTCAGTTGATACTGTTTGGTCCGAGTCGTAAGAACTGTTCCACCTTGGCAATCCTGGCAAAGTGCCAGAATGTCAAACTGACCAAATTTTTGAATTTTCTTAGTTTTGTTGAAAAACTGTGAAAAAGGTTATAACGTTGTTGTGACTGTGAGGAAAAAGAATTGTTTTCTTCTAAAAAATAAGCAGTGTAGCCAAAACAGTTAAAAAATAAGCAGTGTAGCCAAAACAGTTATAGATGGGTTCCTGTCGTCTTGTATTCGAATATAAACCCACTCCTGTTGTCTTGTATTCGAATATAAACCCATATATTTACTGTGCATTGCAGCGTGCTAATTGTTTTGTTGCCAGATTTACGTAATAACCAGAACATGTGCAACCCCCCCCTGTGATACCGGTGAAAACATTTTCATGATTTGAAGCTGAATCTCTCAAGCGGAAAAATGGATAGGATTATTATAAAAATGCCCTTCACAGAAGGGCAGCAATATTAGTAGAATAGGAAAGCGGAAAAATGCTAATATGCTTGTTAAACACCCGGGACAAGTTTTGCCGCCGAATAGGAAAACGCAGCTTGCTAAATGAAGCGGACAAGAGTTGTGTCAGAATAGGAAAACGCAGCTTTTTAAATGAAACGGACAAGACTTGCGTCAGAATAGCAATCGCCCTGCGACACGTCAGTGCTTTCTGCACCCTATTCGCGCGAACTAATCAGCCATTATCATGAGCTGCTCTGTTGCCGGAAAAGTATAGTATACATAGCTGGTTCTTGATGTTATTTACAAAGGCAAGCCATGACCGGAATAAACATTCTTGTAATGAGTCGTACATTCACAAGAATCATTTATCGATCATAGCGGTCATTCGTTTTTATTTTTACACATACGTTATACGTACTTTGTGTTTAATCATCATAAACATTTAAGTAGACTAAGCGTCGTGTTGAATATTAGTATGTACTTGCTGTGAAATGTTTATTTAAAATATGTCATTCGTAACTTTCGGGAAAGATGTTTACAAAAATAGATATGTGTTTTTTTTGTGGAAGTTTTTTTTTTTTAATTTGTTTTTTTTTTTTTTTTTTAAGTCCTAGTGTGAGTTTTTGTTAGGTTGGGGTAGGAATGGTTTTTTTTGGTTTTTCGCGGGAATGGGGGGGGGAAGGAAGGAGTGGCGGGGGGGGTTGGTTTTTTGTCGGAAGTTTGTCCGTTTTTTTTTTTAAGTGGGTTTTCCTATTCGGCGGCAAAACTTGTCCCGGGTGTTTAACAAGCATATTAGCATTTTTCCGCTTTCCTATTCTACTAATATTGCTGCCCTTCTGTGAAGGGCATTTTTATAATAATAATTATCCGTCACTTAGTTCCTGTACGTAGCTAGTCTCTCGTTATGCTCCCTTCACGCACACTTTAAACTAATTTGCATATTGATATCCTATCCTAAACTGCATACACTGTAATCTCTCCATTGTTTCTTTATGTGCCCTTCGCGCACGCACGTTTCTCGTCTAGCTCTCCAGTATTGTACGCAGACAGTATTTTTATACTGTATGTACTTCTTTCTATACATATCTTGTATGTATAATATATTGTAGCATTCTATATCCTACTCCTTTATTAATCAATCTGCATTTTTTAAATCGCTTAAGGCATATTTTTCACTCGTGAGTGACTGTACAGTCCAGTTGGTAAACTGAATTTTGATTTTTTTTTTCTTACTAATGTGTGATAGTGGATACTTCGTCCTGAATTCTCTGTTTCAGGATACTGTGCAGTGTTTTTTATGCTTAAGTATTAATTTGCTTCAGCTACATTAGTTTGTGTTATTAATATGGGAAAGGACAGAGCTCGTAAGGCTGTTTCACCCTCGCCTAGGAGCTCGAAAAAACGCAAGAGTTCGCCGATTACCTCTAGTCGCGTGAACGCTCGCCTCGTCTCGTACCGTCTTCAGGATCGCACGGTTTCCCCTGTGGATTCCTTGGATGAGCGATCGCCGCAGGGCTTACAACCCGCTAATGCGGCTGCCCAGCCACGGGGCTCAACACCCGCTAACGTGGCTGCAGGCCTATCTGAACCGTCGCTGCCGGCTAATTCTTCACAGCCGCCGCAGCCTGCTGGTGTGGAACCTGTGTCGCCAACAACGGCGGGGGTATCCCAGGTTCAGATTTCGGTTCTTTCACCCGCACCGGCCACTGCTGGTTTACCACCACTTACTGGGCCTTTTATTTCTTCGCTTCAGACTGAAACGTCATTAAGTCAGCAGCTTGCAGCTTTGACGTCAGTTGTGTCCAAGCTATGGGAGCAGCAACAGTCAGCTGGTAGTGCTCCTACTCCTTGCAGGGAGCAGACTCGGACTTCTGTGCCCCCTGCGCGGCCAGTGGTGCAAGCGCAACGTTTCGATGATTTGTATCAATTAGTTTCGAGCGCGGACGAAGACTGCCCTTCGGAGCATAGTGTCTTGGGCTCCAGCACCCAAGAGGGCGTGCAGGAGCCCGCAGTGGTAGAGGACCCGTTTGATGAAGCTCCGCCAGAGCCAACGGTTACGCTGTCCGATGTGCAAGTCAAATGGATTACTGCGCATCGTCATATGGATTTGCCTCCGGAGCAAGGCAAATATATTGCTTCTTTGGTTTTGCCCACTGAACAGCGTCAACTGTTCAAGGCCCCAGAGTTATCCAGGCAGCCACTGAGCATTCCTGCGTCGAGTCGAACGCTTGACAAGGAACTGAAAAAAATTCAGCAAACGGCTCTCTACGGCTCACTACCACTGTTTGCCATGCTCACTGATCCGGAGTTGCCATCTAAATTCAAACAGCAAATAAAAGCTTCTGCGAGCTTCATTATGGCTGCCTCGCATAGAATTGATCGCCTTCGGATCAGTAGCCTTCCAGTAGAGGCTAGTGTAAAAAAGGCCGAAGTTATTACCCCAACCTTGGAATACATCATTGCTGATGATTTTAAGGAAAAAGTAAAGGATATGCGCGAACGCAATCGCGTTTTCGATTTGACACGTCCTGGTCCATCTACATCTGGCAGCAGTGCTAAGCGTCAACCGGTGCGTCACGAGCTACCGGCACGCCGCGCACGGGATTCCTTTCGTTCCTTTCGAAGCTACCGTCGGCCTCGTGTCCCAACCTACAAGAAGGATCCCCAGTGCACCCAGCCAAGGGGGCGATTTCCTGGGGGCCCTGGGAAGCAGTAACTTACCACAAGGCGGCCCACGGGGCGAACAATTATTTGTACATATTGTAAATATACAACCATGTGCCAGTGCCATAGCTTCAAAAGCAACAGCTCAGATTTCGCCATTGCTGCCTGAGGTAAGAGTTGCCCCTACGCGGGTAATTGAAGACGTGTTGAACTATGCGGATCCCTTACTAATTTATACTAAGTCAACTGATGGCTTAGGCGAAACCGCTCAGGTTCTCGGTTTACCTCCGGCTGCTAGACTAAAAATGTTTCAGCTGCGCTGGAAACAATTTACTCGTAACCCGCTGATCCTACAGATCATTAGTGGATATCGTATTGAATTCAACACGTCTTCACACCCAGTTTGTAGTCGTGTCATTACTGTTCCTACGTCTGACGCTGAGTCACTGGTTTTGTATGGTGAACTTGCTAAGCTGCTTACTAGTGGAGCAGTTAGAGAAGTACCTATATCTGAGGTAGCCTTTTTGTCTCGTCTTTTCACTGTTCCTAAAAAGACTGGCGATTTACGTCCCATTATTAACCTAAAACCGCTTAATTGTTACATTGTAAAAAGACATTTTAAAATGGAAAATCATTTGGCAGTCAAAAATATTTTGAAGTCTGGTGATTTCATGACTTCAATTGACCTCAAAGAGGCCTATTTTCATGTACCCATACATGAAGCGCATCAACGTTTCCTCGCATTTAGCCTTGGTGGCAAATGTTATAAATATGTTTGTTTACCTTTTGGATTGACCAGTGCGCCTCGTATTTTTACCAAACTGTTTAAGCCGGTAGTCAGTTTTTTACGCTCATTGGGAGTTCGCATAGTAATTTATCTCGACGATATTCTAGTAATAGCATCTTCCATTAATGATTGCAAGAGATACACGATGTGGACACTCAATTTGCTGACATATCTAGGCTTCACCATTAGCCTGAATAAGTCTAATTTAACACCAACCCAAGTGTCAACTTATTTAGGCTACGTGTGGAATACACAGAGCATGACCGTTAGACTAACGTCAGACCGTGTTAACCGGTTGAAGTCATCACTCCAAAATTTTATGACTAAGAACCGGGTATCGTTGCGATTTGTGGCTGCTCTATTGAGCACGCTTAGCTCTATTCATCTTGCCTTTCCAGAAGCCGCAATGTTCTACAGAGATTTGCAGAGGTTTTTCTTGATTTCTATAAAGCAACACAACGATGACTTTGAAGCACAGGTTCGCATACCCGACTGCGCTATGTCGGAAGTGCGATGGTGGCATCAGCACATAAGTCAATTGCCAGAAACATCTTTGGTTCCATTTTCGCATCAGCTCCAAGTTAGCACTGATGCATCATTACAAGGTTGGGGTGCCGTTGTGGGTACTTCCACTTTGTCTGGGCGCTGGTCTTCGCAAGAAGCATCCCAACATATTAACTACCTAGAGCTTTTGGCGGTCAAAAAGACAGTTTTTGCATTCGCTAAGCTGTTATCTAACAAATCAGTGTTGTTTTTGCTGGACAATACCACAGCAATAAATTACCTGCGCAAATGCGGTGGTACGCACAGCCATGTGCTGTGTAAGTTAGCTATTTCTGTTAGAAAATATATGATGGAACTAGGCATAAGTCCTGACTTTGCGTTCACCCCTAGTGCTGACAACTACTTGGCTGATAACCTTAGTAGAGGACGACTAACCTCAACGGAGTACACTTTAAGCCGTCATGTCGCTGCTAAATTATTTCATCGTTGGGGTCTGCCTGAGGTAGATATGTTCGCTTCCAAGCAAACATCTAAGCTACCACGCTATTTTTCCTTTGCGTCTGACGGCCGCTGTGCGGGCGTTGATGCGTTTAGACAGTCGTGGAATCATTACAGTCTAATGTATGCATTTCCACCCTTTATACTTATTCCCCAGTTTTTGAAATATCTTTCTATTTCTGCTTCTTGTAGGATCATCGTCGTGTTTCCCCTTTGGCGGTCACAACCTTGGTTTCCAACGATCCTTCAAATGTTGGCGGACATTCCGCTGCAGCTTCCGTCAGATGCCATTTCGCCTCATCTTCCCAAAACAACATTCCTAGCGGCTCTTCTCTCGAATCAAGCCTCCGTACAAGAGGCCTTCCAGAAGACATTGCCGCCTTCCTCCTCCACAGTTGGGCTCCAGCCACTCGATCACAGTATCAGTCCGTCTGGTCTAAATGGAGTAGTTGGTCAACTGCACAACAAATTGATTTATATCAACCATCTCTAGTTGACATACTCCGGTATTTGAAACATTTATTTGATATTGGCTTGCAGTACAGAACGATTAACGTTCATCGATCAGCGCTTTCGAATATTTTCCTGCCGATCGATAATACACCTGTTGGAGAACATCCTTTAGTGAAACGTATGCTGCGGTCTGTACTTCGCCAGAGACCGCCACAACCGGTGCATTTCCCGTCTTGGAACGTATCCGATGTGCTGAAGTTGCTCTCCTCCTGGCACCCTGCTTCGGAGATAACTTTATGTCAGTTGACCCTTAAAACGGTCACGTTATTGGCTCTGACGAGCGCTTGTCGCCATCATGCGCTTTCAGCTTTATGCATAGACAAAGACAATTTCTCTGTAAGCACGGATGTAATTACGTTCAAACTTACCCAATTGCCTAAGCGTTTCTCGCCGAGTAACCACCATGATCTATTTTTCAATGTCTATCCGTTTAGTGATGATTCTTCGATTTGTCCTTACCACTATACCTTGGCTTATATTGCCAAGACGAAAAACCTTCGCGCTGAAGATTCATCCCAGCTTTTTGTTTCCTATGTTAGGCCGCACAGGCCTTGCTCGAAAGCGTCTATTGCCAGGTGGCTTTGTCACTGCATAAAACTTGCTACGTCTGTTGAGCAGGTTAGAGCTCACTCCACTCGGTCGGCTACAACCTCGTTTGCCTTTGCGAGTGGTATTAGTGTTTCGACAATACTTTCTGCAGCTCATTGGAAGAACGCGCAGACGTTCTTTAACCATTATCTCAGACTCGATGTCAATAGCTGCAATCAATCAGCCAGCCGAGCATTTTCTCATGCAGTGCTTCAGGGCAGGTAGCTTGGTAAGCTAAACCCTCCGTGTTTGAAATCAGCTACGTACAGGAACTAAGTGACGGATAATTCCATCGATTGCTAACAATCGCAATTATCCTAGCTTAGTTCCTGTACTCCTCCACCCGCCCCACCTCCTTCAATAGTCGGGTTTAGGTTGAATATTACAATGGAGAGATTACAGTGTATGCAGTTTAGGATAGGATATCAATATGCAAATTAGTTTAAAGTGTGCGTGAAGGGAGCATAACGAGAGACTAGCTACGTACAGGAACTAAGCTAGGATAATTGCGATTGTTAGCAATCGATGGAATTATATGAGAAGGAGAGAGTGCAGGTTGGAGTGGGGAATGCTGGGAATTTGGATGGAATTGTGAGTACGGGGTGGCGCGGATTGGCGTTTGGAGGAATATGTTTTTATTTGGGTGTGTTTCTTGTTGTGTTGTTCGGTGAATCAAGACTGGAGTTTTTTTGTTGTGTTGGTTTGTTGTGTGGGTTGCAGTGCATGTGCTGTGGCGGGTTTGATTAGTATTGTTGTTTTTGGTGTTGTGAGTAAGTAGGTGGCTGGGCGGGACAGGGCTGGATAAGTGGAGAGAGTTGGTATGGGTTGGGGTTGTGGGTGTATGGATAGACTGCATGTTTTATGTTTCCGCAAGAGAGATTTAGGTTGGAGATTTTGGACGTTGCGGAGGGCCCGTTTAGGCAATTTTGGGGGGAAAGGAAAAGATTTTTTTTGTGGGGCGCGATTCCCTGCTGCCATTTCTGGGGAATTTGTTCGGTCGGGGGTGTGGCAAATGGAAAGGAAAAAGAGAGTGTAAAGGTAACTGAATTATGGGGTTATGTGTTTCTGTGCTGGGTTCTGGGATTCTCTCTGTACTGCACGGGGGGGAGAGATGTTATTTTTTTGTTCTGTTGCGCGAAGGAAAGTTATAAAAAAGAGGGTGTGGTCTTACAGGAAGGGGGGGGTTGGTGGCCCCTCCCGTAGGGAGAGAAGGTCTCTCAGCACATTTTTTGGCTTTCTGGTAGATATATGCAAATTAATGGTTCTGTCTCAGGGTTTCGTGTGGAAATATTGTCAATTGCAAGAAATTGCTATCAAAAGAATAGGTATACATTGACATTGTCGTTTGGTTTCAGCTACGGCTTTAAGAAATAGCATTTTCTCATATTGGGTACTCACTCATTGTCTCAGGTCAAAATAAGGGACAGGATAAACGAAACGTGAAGGATTGGAAAGGACTAAATAGCAATAACAATTGAAAAAGTTGCCCCCCAAAAGGACATGGCTCCTTCCCCGGTGTCTATTTTTCAACTATGTTAAGTATTGACCTCATACCATTGTACTACTAAGCTTATTCGTGCTACTACTGCATTAACTACGTGCAAAAACCATACTGTAAGATGGCATTATGCCGCTGCATTGAAACATCGCCTCAAAAGTTACTGAAATTCTGAGTATAACAGATTTAAGAAACCATCAACAGTGTTTTCCACTGGTACTTAGCCTATACTGCTTGTGAAACATTACGGTGCCGAGGCTGTGAAACATTATTAGCGTTACCACTTATTAATTGACTACGTTACGTACTTGTATAGGAAAACGCTAAAGTTAAGCACCCCGCACGCAGCTGAATTTCTCACAAAACATAATACAGTACTGTGCGTAAAAAAGTTCCCTGCTCAAAACTGTAATATCGACATACTTTCAAATTTTTTGACATAATTGTATTATTGTTACTCTGAGGGCCTTATCCAAAATTGGATTTAACAGATTAGATTTAAATTAATTTTGCTAATAGCGCAGCACAAAATGTAGACAGCCGGCTGAAATTTTGCCTCACATGGCTCACATACATTACCTCGGTGTGTGCCAAGTTTCAATAAATTACGTTTAACTGTCGCTGCGTTATTGAAGAAATAAAGTTAAATCTAATCCGATAAATCCAATTTTGGATAAGACCCTGAGATATCTAGTAAAATTGATACTTGACTGTTTTTTTCCTGCTAAAAATCTACGTTAGATTCTTTGAAAAAATATTTTTTATTACAAAAGTTTGGGTCAATTGAGTTTGAGTACCGACTTTTGAAAGCAGGAAATTACAAAAAATGTTCCTGAAGCTGATGCTTGTTTATCCAAATAGTGCAGTAACTTTAAAATTAGCTAGTGAACTGTTGTGGTTGTGTCGCTTAAATAATCTCATGCACGTGTTGATAACAGTAATCAGTTTAAAAACAGTTTTTGTGGAAAAAGTTGGTCCAGGTACATCCACGTACTAGGTCGTTGTATATATTGTAATAGAGACTGTAGACTAATTTGTTATAGCACTTAACTATCAGCTTTTTTTAACTCGTCGAAATGACTTTACTGTAGCCAGAGTAAACGGGTGAAAACTTTGCTTAACACTAGACGATTCTGTTTTTTAACTCGCTGATTTTTTGACTCTGTTTTTTAACGCCCTGATTTTTTGACTAAACGGACTCAACTACGGACGCTAATGTTCATTATATATTATATATATTCAATATATAATATTCATTCATTGATACATTTTGTAAACTTGTAAATGTTTTAGCTCCATTTTTGCGTTAAAACCGAAAAATGGGCTATGTCACAGCGTCAACTACCTTTTCCGCCGGTGCTGCAATTTTAATTTATATTTATCGTCAAACGAAGCAAACTGCCAATATTCACAAAAAGTCCGTTGTAATCACTGGCTGTGATTCTGGCTTCGGTCACGCAACGGCCTTGAAGCTATCTGATTTGGGAATAACGGTGTTTGCTGGGTGTTTCACGGAAACGGGGGAAAGAGTAATCAAATCAAAACGACCAGAATACAAGAACTTAATCACATTTCGTCTAGACGTGACCGACGATGCGTCCGTCCAAAATGCCAAACGGTGGGTTTTTTCATTTTTGCTGGTTTTTTGCTGACGAAAAACGACTACTAGCTTTTCAATGCTGCGATGTCGCATGGAATGCTGCATAAAATAATGGGCCGATAATTCCCAGCGGGTCTGTTAAATAAAGCCATCAGCCAATGAGATTGTAGCTTTGTAGCTCCGCACACAGCGTGAAATTACGGCAGTTTGCTGGTGGGCGAAGCCGAATCTGATTAACTGATGGCTTTCTTAAACGGTGCCGTTTTCGATCGCTCTAAATAGAACGGGCTTATATTTGGGTACGTTGCAAGCTTTTTCGGCCGGAATTCTGCAGCGCATTTACGGCGTTGTCAGGCTGGGCAATGGGAAGAGTGTCATACTTTTCCTATTATGCAGGATGGCTTTTCCCATTGTGAAGGTGCAATGCAGGAAAACCAGTGCTATTAATTTCGTGCCATATGCCGTACAGCAAAATCACACAGTGTACAGTTTTGTAGCTCCTGAGCTATGCAACATAGCTTTCAATATTAATATGTCAATATAAGCGTAAAATAGGCCAAAACTAAATCTCAAAGTAAACGTACGTAAGAGTATTCACTAAAGCGCTCAATCACTAAAAACCGCGGGAAATCCATCCTATTTGCAAACTGTGAGTTTTGACATTTTGCGTAAAGCATAACGGCAGTCTTAGCTTCTAACCAAAATAGAATAGCTCGAGAATAGAATACCTGGAGAATAGCTGATTTCGTTTGACCCTAAAGACGTTTAACCCTAAAGATTAAATAGATTTGTTTTCTCCGTTTCATCGCGCTAAATAGCACTCAATAACTATTCACCACATATTGAATATAAACTTTGAATATTGTGAAATGGCGAACAGCACTGAAGAATAGTAAGAGAATAGGAATAAATAGCTCGTGAATACGGTTGGTACAAATGGCCGCAAGTCTTGCTAAACAGCTTAAGGGCAACACGAATTTTTTGTTACGATGTTCTTGCCTTGCTCCTTCAGCGTCGTGGCGGTGCCATAGACCCGGGTAGGTGCCCGGACCTCCGGAGAAATTGGATGATGCCCCCTGGGGACCGGTGGATTTCTGACAGGGTTGCCCCCGCCCCGAAGACTTCATCCCTCAGGTTTGCAGTGGCAGGGCATCTTGCTAAGGCGTGCTCAACAGATTCCTCATTTTCGTTGCATAGTCTACAGTCGGGCGAGTCTGTCTTTCCGATTCGGTGTAAATATTGCTGGAAGAGAGGGCAGTGGCCCGTCCGCACCTGCGCACATATGATTCCTTCTTCTCGGTTTAGTCCGTGGCTCTCGGGGGGTGGCGGAAAAGCTCCCTCTGTCAGTTCATAATGATGTTCTAATTTACTGAAATAGAACACCTTGGACTGGTTTTAGCGTTAGACTGCCTTTATACCGTCCACCCTTTGTATTTTCAGATTAGTTTGCGATGAACTTTTGAAACGCAACCTGGAGCTATGGGCAGTGATAAACAACGCTGGTATCAGTCATACGCTAGCTCCGGACGATTTCCACATACTGTCAGATTACCAAAAAGTTATGGATGTCAACTTTTTTGGCCCTGTCAGGATTACACATGCCTTTAAGCCACAACTAAAGCAGTCCAAAGGCCGACTCATATTTGTCACAAGTATTCGTTCAAAAGTCATTCTAGCGGACGCGCCGGCCTATAATGCATCGAAACACGCGTTGGAAGCGTACGCCGATACGCTTAGAAGAGAACTGCTGCCGTTTGGGGTTACGGTACATACCATCTTACCCGGAGGCTTTCAGACCAGTCTAAATGATAAGGTGTGTTTTGAGTATACTTAGGGTTGATTCATACTTCTGTGCGAATGTGGGGACATGCATCTTTTTGGACAAACCTTCGTCTGTTTTAGGTAACGAAAGTTCGTTACCAGTAACGAATTGGAAACTTATTTGCAATGTACTGTACGTACTGACGATTGAACGGATAAACTGAATGGAATAACGGTTTTGCAATAACAATCTACTTTTGTCCGTCGTTTTCCCTTCAGTCGTATGTCAGCTTATCCGAATACAAAAGCAATATACATTTGTGAATCTCGGCTTCAGTAGTCAGTATATAGCAAAACCGTTAACATGATCCTCCTGAATTTTCTCAACTGCAAATGCACGCTTGTTAAGCAAATAAATGTAGATTTTTGCATTTCAGGACGCTCAAGTATTCCAAGAACGATGGAACATAAGTGATCGATGGCTTCGGGAGGAATATGGGGAAGCGTGGTTCCAAGATCACTTAAAACGGGCAAAATCCATCAAAAGCGATTTACAGGCAGCAAATATCAGTCCAGTGGTGAATGCCCTAACGCATGCGACGATTAAAAAATATCCTAAAGCCCGATACATCGTTGGAAATGATTCTAAATTTAAGTATTACCCAATTAGTCTGCTGCCATTTTGGATTCAGGACTGGTATTTTGGACACTTGGCTTTACAGGGACAAAAGCCGGCAAAGGCTGTTTTGTGATACAACAATATGACGTATATGCTAAAAAAGTTATTAGATGAAACTAAAAACTATGATTTTATAGCAACTGTGTAAAAATCAAGTGTGTTGAAGTAAATACATAAAGTTTTTACCAAAAATGCTAGATACAAAACAATTTGGAGGAATACAAGAATATACGCCGCAGCCGGACAGCCAGACAAAACGCTACCGATCGTCAAAAAATTTGTTCACAAATCCTTTTAATTAGCCTGACACTTCATGTCGGTTGGTTGAATGTGAATATTTGAGCGGTTGTTATATTAAACTTTGTATAGACATCGCTTGAACTCGTTTCAACGCTTTATTCACACTTGTTAGGCCGGGTTCACACTGGCACTTGCACAAGCACAAGCACAAGCACAAGCACAAGCACAAGCACAGGCACAAGCACAAGCACAGCCGGTTCACACTGCAGAAAATTCTGCACAAGCACAAGCACAAGCACAAGCACAAGCACAACGCTTGTTCAAAAATTTTATCTTTTGCACAAGCACAACCAATCACCGTAGAGATTTTTCAGCAGTCAGTTTGGGTGTATGCATATGGCGTATGCGTATGGCGCAAAGTTAAACGAAGAGTGGTTGTTTTAGGGGAGAACCCTTGTCTAAATGGATCTTATATTAACTAAAGAATGCATTGCGTTCATTTTCTTTTTCTTTATTTTAATTTTAGTTTCGTTTAATCTTTAAATTCGAATTGCATTTCAGCATTATTTTTCCCTTTTTTCTAGTTTATTTTCCTTCTTCCGTAAATTAGTACAAGAAAGTTTCGAAACTTTAGCCCAAAATGTCAGAACAAAACCTAAACTTCTGAACAGAAAAGACGTTACATTGGCGGGCTTCAATTTGATTGGTTGGGCTTGTGCTTGTGCAATTTCCAGTGTGAACGTCTACGCGTTGTGCTTGTGCTTGTGCCTGTGCTTGTGCTTGTGCTTGTGCTTGTGCAAGTGCCAGTGTGAATCCGGCCTTAGACATACAGTTTATCAGTCGTGCACATACCAACCATATCGTCAGGATGTATCTGATCTAAATTTGTACCTAAATTGACCAACTGAAGCAATTAGCATGAGACCAATATATCAAATTAGATTAGTAGAAACACGAAATTTATTATTTATGACACGCAAAGGATTTTAACCTTTATGCCTCGGGTTACGTCAATAAACAAACAACATAAACAAACAGGTAAACCGAACAGTCAAAAACTTTTTTTTCCAAATTATGTGACTGAGTCTTCAGAATAAAATTTTGGCTTAAGCAATAGCAGTAAGCTTCGCTTGCGAATCAAAATCAATGTATAGCTCAGAGTTGTACACCTTTCTGCCACTAGAAATCCTAGCGCCACAAGATACCCGTGCAATGGTAAAGCGATGATTATAAGGGTTTCAGCAATGGCAGACCAAATTGGTTTTGCGGGTGTCTGGTGGGAATGAGTTATTTTGGGCTTTTGAATCACAACTTTAGACTCCAAATTATCAAACCGATATAATTCATAGCCCAATATGCCGGTTGCTAAAAGAATACTGTTAATTTTTTCCACCAAGCGCTGATTATTGCGTGAAAAAGCAAATGTTTGGGGTAAGAACATTTGTGATTTCACGGGAATGGTCTCTAGAAGGGGAATTACTGTATCACAAGAACCATATAGATTCTCAGCTTTGGTGCGCAAAATAGCTCTATAGGACGAATATTGCATTAGTTTCTTACAAGCAGCCGCTACCGTAGGAAGAACCGCCGTTCTGAGATTTTTCAACCGACGTTTAACGATGATTTCACCATTACTGAATTCTTTTTCAAGAATCAGCAGCGATTGTTTTTGCGCCATGCTAGAAAGCAATGCTGTGACGTCAAAATATGCCGTTGGTTCCTTTTGTTTTTGACGTACCGTTTCAGACGCAACGTAGGTTGTGTTAAGCGCCGTCATAATAGCCAACAGAATTTGTAGAATCGTGTGTATGGCTTCGGCTTTTCGACGCAATGCAGGTATATAGCGGTGGAACACCCAAAATGTCACACCTATGCTGTAGAAGCAAAGCGCAGGTAACATCCGAAAAAAAGTAGCCCTTATATTATGTAAATTCAGTGTTTTTTTGAGATTTTTTGGAGCACGTTTTGTGAAAAAATTATACTCCGGAGAATAATTGAAGGGAAACGTGTAAGCGTAATAAAGCGTGGAAACCGAATTTGGAGTGACTACGTAAGGCGTAGCATCAATTGATTCGTTCATAAGAGCCCTGAAAAGTTGATCAACCGTGGGAAAAAGTGTCACATTAGCCCTAAAATTCAAGGAATTCGCGAAAATATGAATCATTTGGGCAATAGTTGATTGACATTTAGTTTCAGTGGAAATTATCGGCACAATGCATGGTTCTGTGTGGGAACCCAGAACCCCAAACGTGAATACTTTACCGGTACAATTTTGACACGACATTTGCAGATATTATGGTGTGATTTAGGTCATTAAATAATTTATACACCAAGAAAGTCAATTGTCAATATTCCAGAGAAAATATTACACGCTAGCAGCCAATGGACTTCAAATATTGAAAATAGACTTCAAATATGTCCTATAGTTACTTTTATTTGGTTTTTGAGCTGCAGAAAAGATAAAGTGTACTATAATTTTTTCAAAAAATTGAGCCAGACTGATATTTATTTGCATTTAATTACTGAACATTTATGTCAACAATAGCGTTTGCCAGGTAAAGAACGCGGCTCATTGGGATCAAGTAAGGTCATATACGACATGGTACTTACAGACCCCAGTTTCAAGGAATCTATAGTTTTATCAAGGCCCAGTCAAAAGCCGAAACTGAACTTTATTGCAATAACAAAACTTAGGCAGCAAATCAAAACATAATAAAAAGATGGCGGTTGCTACGAGCAAACCAGCCAAAACATATCCAGCTAGGGCCACCTTTTAGGCGCCGACTAGGAAAAGCATACTGTAGGTACAAGGGGTGGCCAGGTAAAACTCAGGATTAATTTTTAGTACGCAAAACTATTACATACCCGTGGGGTACTGAAGAAAGTGTCCACGCTTTCTTTTTGAAATTTTTTTTTTTTTTTTTTTTTAGATTACACTTTTAGTTACGCTAAATAATCATAAGGCATTACAGAGTGTCAGGTCTATTTTACAAAATGTCAATAGTCTACTGTGGATTATTCAGGCAGGTAGGGCAGGAGCTGCAGACGTGTCCCGACAAGACAGCGGGTCCAAGCGGGGCTGGGAGTGGTTGAAGGGGGCAGAGCATACCGTTCCACATGACAAACTGCAGGTTCATCACTACAGGCGGTTGGTTGCCCAGGTTTTGTCCTGAAAAAGGGGCAAAGGTTTGTAGAAACAGGTTCAGCTGCTGTTGGCGCAGCGCCACAGTATGAGGGCTGATATTGAGCATCGGCAACGAGCCAGATACAGGTGCCGAGGTGGCGAGCAGAGGTAATGAACCAGCTGCTGGTAAAGGTTGAAACGGCGCTCGATAACGAAGCCCCGTTCCCTGAGCGGCTTGCGCGACCACCCCGGTGTTGTGTCTAGTCTCTTCACCAGCCCCATCAGATGGTTGATAACGGAATCTTTTCGCACCTGATACGTTCGGCGCAAAGTTTGAGGGGCCCACCTGAGTACAGGATAGGTTCTGAGCAGGAGAGTTTTGAAAGCCCACCTGGTGACAGGATGGGTTCTGAGCAAGAGAATTTGGGAGGCCCACCTGAGGACAGGATGGGTTTGGTGTTTGACCAACTGATGACGGATTTGGATTGGGAAGGCCCACCTGAGGACAGGATGGGTTTGGGTTTTGATCAACCACCTGAGCAGGGTATTCTGGCCTTGGTTCCTGGCATACGATTTCAGTTTGCTCTTTTTGGGTCTCACTGCAAGTTTTATCGGTAGACAAGTCACTGCTGTTGTCACCGGTCTTATCAAGGGTAGTAAGTTGTTTAGTAGATGTCTGTTCCTCCCCCTTTGTTTGAAAAGTCTCAACCACAACAGTTAGCTGCATAGGGTTAGCTACATCTATTTCTACAGAAGAAGTTGCAGTGGACGACGACGCCACATCTGCCTTAGTCTTACCCGTCATCGGTTGTGCTGGCTGCGTATCCAAACTTACATAGCGAGTTCGCTTTGAGGGCTGCTCGGTGACCGGTTTGGTAGATCGTTGAAGCGGCCGCTCTAGCGCATCGTCCGGCTTCATCCGATAGATTTCGTTCGTATATTTGCGAGAGCAAAGTGAAAGTTCTGGGGCAAAAACTTCCCATTGCTCCAGGAGCAGTCGAGTGCCGATGGTGGATAGGTGGAGCCCGTCGTCGAAAAGATCTTTCTTGATTAAGGCATTTGCACCTACGTCGGGCCTTTGGTAGTTTGCCAAGAACGGGTCCTCTGGCACTTCCATATAGTGAAACCCGTATCGGCGACACTCTCGGCTCATAAAGTTGTCGAAGTCAGTGTAAACACTAGCGTGTAGTCGCAAGCGATCCTGAGGTACCATCGAAGAAACGTAAACACGCTCGACCATATGGCCAAAGCAGTCTCGGATCTTGCGAAAGCCTCGCTCCCAAAACTCTCTGGATCGCTGCAGGTCATTGATGTTGAAATTGAGGATCACGCGAGCGAATTGATCTGGGTCAATCCTGTGTTGCTCCAACATGCGTGGGATATCAATCATCAGCCCGCCACCTTTTGCAACAACAACTCCTCCCTCGATTTTGGCAAGGTGACGCAAGTTGGAGTGCGAAAGAATTAGAAACGTGTACTCAAATCGTTTCGGCTGGGCTTGGCGACACCACACTGTGATGTCGAGAGTCATGGTGCTTTCTCCGCGCTGGCTAAACCGGACAAATTCAGTGGCGATCTTTCCGTAGTGATTGGAGCCGAGCCACTGGTCCTGAGGCATGTCCAGCGTGCGAGCTTGTGAACCGCCGGTATGCCAAAACCGATCGCGGCCACATGCGGCGAGGGTGGTATTGCGAAGGTCAATGGCTTCCACGACATCTCGCAGGCGCTGGCTTTGTTCCAATTGGAGTTGCAATAGTGCCAGGATGATAGCTTTGCGGTCAAAAATCCAGTCTGCGGTAGGTTGCGATTTCTTTGAGATAGCCAGCAACTGTTCGGGCTGGTGGCGGAATTTGGGCTGCAGCAGATCTGCAGCTTCCTTGGATCTGCCACTCTGAACAAGCTGGATGTAAACCAGAGCCTGCAATTTGCACCAGAACACAAGCTGGTCATCCCCAGCTCCGATCTTCAGCGACTCCACGTAGAACAACGACAGTGGGCAAGAAGAGTCGATGTTCAGAATGAAACTGTTTTCTTCATTTTTCGGCTGGAGAAGAGTGATAGTTGGAGAATCCTCTGTGGGTTGTTCCTGGTCAGAGTCTTCGTCGAGGACGATGACGTCCTCTCTGTTGTCTGCGGTGGCCTGAAAAGAAAAAAAAAGTGACCCAAGCTGTAGAAATTGGGCATGCTTGATAGAGAAGATAACACAAATAATACATAGCAAAAAAATGTGAGGAACAAGCAAAATGCATCTAGATATGTACATCGCTGTACAAGTAGCTTATAAGATATTGGTAGATTCAGTGACGTGGTCGCAAGTTGTAACGAACAACTTGTGACTTTTGCATTGATTTTTCACTTGTACTTAAGTTATCCTGAGGTGCTGTGGGAATTTTGTTTACAGGTGTTTCCTCGTTGCATTGCAACATAGGGAGGGGTTCTCTAGCATAGTAGGGCTTAGTACGGTTTACATGGTACCAGTTTGAGCCCTTAGCTGGATCATTGATACTATAAGCCTTGATGTTAGGGTATCTGACGTCGGTAACCCTATATGGACCCTCCCAGCTCGTGTCTAATTTTGGTGTTAGGCCTGGTTTTGTAGCCGGTTTCGTGACGTAAATACGATCACCAGTTTTTATCACAGGATTGTTAGCTGTTTTGTCATATTGTTGCTTTTGGTTATTCTGTGCTGCCAGTATTTCTTTTCTTGTGGCTTTCCATGCTAACGACAGCGTTTGTGAAAGCATTCGTCGGTAATCATGCACCTCAACATATTTACTCGACAGTTTAGCTGCAAAGTCAACAGGGGGTTTAGGATCTCTTCCGTACATCAGGAAGAATGGGGATTCTTTCGTCGATGCATGGGGGGCTGCTCGTATACTATACAATGCAGCGGGGACGTACTCGTCCCAGTCTTTTTGCGAGTCATCGGTGTACATCGACAAGATCGTTGTCATAGTAGCATGTTGTCTTTCGACTTGACCATTGCACTGCGGGTGGTATGCAGTAGTGTTAACTTTCCGAATACGGAAAAGCTTACATACATCTCGCACTATTTCCGATAGGAAGTTCGCACCTTTGTCTGAAATCAATACGGATGGCGGTCCATACCGGGCTATCACCTGATCGAACAGGCAGCGTGCTATAGTCTCCGCTGTGGCATTTGGTATGGGAAACGCTTCCGGAAATTTTGTGAATGAATCCACAAATTCCAGCAAGTATTTATTTCCTCTTTCGGTTATTGGGAGCGGTCCTGCTATATCAACATGTATCTTGTCCCAAGGTCCAACGGGTGGGATTGGGACCATCTCTGCCCTGTTCTTTGCTCTTGGTGACTTTTTCTTAGCACATTGCTCACAAGATCGAACCCATCTTTTGACAAACGAACGCATACCAGGCCAATTATACCGCTGCTTGATACGCTGGTATGTTTTAGCGAATCCGAGATGTCCAGAAAGTGAGCTATCATGAAAGGCTCTAAGGACTTGTTCTCGCAGTTCACAGGGAATTATTGCAATAGGGCCACATCTTGAACGCTTGTTCTTGTAGAATAACGTGCCGTGGTCTTGGTACAGTTGTGGTGCTAGCTTCTGTGCCTCTGGGGAGAGTTCTTTGAACCCCATGTCTCCATTAAGGTAACTAAATACTGGTGCTAGAACAGTGTTTTGTTTTTGGCGTTCGGCCAGGTCGACTTCACGAGATTCCGTAACTGTGGCTACTATTCTACTTAAAGCGTCTGCATTTGTATTTGTTTTTCCTGATCGATGGGCAATTTCTAGGTTATATCCTTGCAAGGTCAGTGCCCATCGGGCTAATCGAGGTGAGGGGTTCTTGACGGACAACAGCCATTTCAAAGGTTGACAATCGGAAACCACCTTGAATCGTCGTCCGTATAGGTAACAGCGAAAAGTCTGTATACCCCATACTAAGGCCAAAGCTTCCTGTTCTACTGAATGGTAATTCTTTTCGTGCAGTGATAGGGTTCGGCTGGCATAAGCGATTACTCGTTCACCTTCATCAAAATTTTGACTGAGTACACATCCGATCCCAGTTCCGCTGGCATCGCAATGGAGGGTGAACTGTCGTGTAAAGTCAGGAAATGCGAGTACTGGGGTAGTTACGAGCTTGTCACGGAGTGTTTCGAATGAAGTTTGGCAGCTTTCTGACCATCGAAATTTGGTGTCCTTCTTCAATAAAGCATTCAAAGGAGCTGCAATATCGGAAAATTTTCTGATGAACCGTCGATAGTAAGACGCTAGACCGAGAAATCGACGTACTTCGGTGACAGACTTCGGAATTGGGTATTCTTTGACTTTCTTCACTTTGTCGGGATCGGGTTGTAGTCCCTTTTTGGATACAATATACCCCAAATAAGAAACTGATTTGCGTCCAAATGAACATTTTTGTGGTTTCAGTTTCAAATTGCAGTTTCTTAATCTTTCGAATACCTTTTCGATATCTTTCAGGTGTTGTTCAAAAGTTCCACTGAAAATCAAAATGTCATCCAGATAGCACAAGCAAGTTTTGTAGTTGAGTCCAGCTAAGGCAAATTCCATCAGTCGTTCAAAAGTGGCTGGTGCATTGACTAAGCCAAATGGCATACAGTTGAATTCATAGAGTCCCATGAATGATGTAAAGGCCGTTTTCGCTCTGTCTTTTGGATCCATCTGAACCTGCCAGTATCCGGAGCATAAATCCAACGATGTAAAATATTGGGCATTTCGTATCGAGTCTAAAAGTTGGTCAATACGTGGTAAAGGGTATGTGTCGATTTTCGTTACCCTATTTAAGGCCCTGTAGTCGACGCAGAAACGGTCAGAACCGTCCTTTTTCTTCACGATGACAATCGGGCTGGACCAAGGAGATGTGCTCTTCCGGATTATTCCTTTTTCTAGCATTTCCGTGATGTGCTTACGGAGAACTTCTTCCTGAGATACTGGTATCCTGTAAGGTCTTTGCTTAATTGCTGTGTGGCACCCTGTATCGATAGTGTGTTTTACGACATTTGTCTTTCCAAAGTCATATTTAGATGTTGCGAAAACGTCCATATTTCTTTGTAGGCACTCTTTCAGTTGTTCCTGCTGGCTTGCGGTCAGTTCAGTATCATGCCACGAGAAGTAGGCTAGGGGGTCTTTTTCCTTGCTGAGGTTTTTCTCATTCAGCTCGAATATGGTAAAATCAGTTGTTGATGGGACAGGTTCCAAGGTACCCAGTGTAGTATCCTGATGAATTAGAATTGGTTCAGTTGTTGGGTTAATAACTCTTACCGGTATTCTGGGATGACGAGTCTGCACCACGGCTTTAGCGCCGATTAGGGGGCATCCGGTTCGAAAAAATTCTGCCGGTTCCATTATACAGCAAACATCTGGATTACTAGGCAGCATTGTCGAACCCGGAATCACTGCTTCCACACGCGGGGGTACAGTGATGGACTTGGGTGCGAATACACGATAGATGGTTTTCCGAGTGACGGCTTCACTTCGTAGAGGTACCTGTTCACCTGAAATGAAAACCGATGGCTTACTGAAATCGACTGTAATTGGTCCTAGCTTAGCCATTATGTCTCGGCCGAGAATGCAGTCAACATGGTCGCGGTCCATGATGTGTACCGGATGTTCCATGGTTTTTGATCCGATTCGGAGCGTCGCTAAGGCAACACCCAAGAGTACCAAGCCGTGCCCTGACGCTGAGAAGGCTTGTTTCCGGGTCTGTTTGATCTTTCCAAGGGTGCTGCTAAGGGTTCGAGCTGCTAGGGTCACAAAAGAGCCAGTATCAATAAGGGCCAATCGACGATAACCATTAATTGCAATTTGTATCACGGGCGGCTTTACTACTGACTCTGTAGAGATATTATAGATGTAGGAAGGCGGCCATGTAATTGTCGATACTGGTGGATTATAGGGTTCGCCTCTTTCTGGAACCGGCTCGACCTCTTCAGCTGAGCGCGGTTCTTGGCTAGGTATTCCTGTCGATGGTTCGCGTATACCATCGTCAGTGTTTGACGGTGGGTTTGGCGGCCAGCTTTTCAGGCATGCTAATTTTGAGCGGTGGCGATGAGCGAGGAAACCGAAAAATAGAATCAAACCAACCAGTCCAACTAGAACTAGTATGTTTATTATCACTTGTAGTGGTCCTCTCAATAGGTTGCTTAACAAATCACCAGCGCCCGTGCCGAGACCGATGGCAACGTCTGCGGTACCCTGTCCAACGGCCTGGATGATATGGCCAACAGCATCGCCGGAATTTGAAATTACGTGTCCTAGGCCTGATCCGAGTCCTTCTAGAGTTGCTTTTACTGCTGTGGGGTTTAAGGAAAGTTCCGATGTATAGTTGATCAAACCCTCTAGTCTAGCTTCTGCTCGAATCAGTCGTGCTTCGTGGGCTTGCAGATTGCTTAGCGTCGCCACAACTCCGATGAGCTGGTTGTGGAACAAGACAGGAGCATTAAAATGCAAGTTGTTTGGGATATCATGTTGGTGTAGCTGAAATGAGATCTCCGTAACGTGCACTGCACCGTTTGGTGTTCTCCATCCATCCTGGGTTGCGTACACTCCTTCGTGTCGATGTCCGCAAGGCACTTTCGTTGCCGAAGCAACTAGATCACGTGTACCTGGTAGATTGAATAACAACTTGCCATTAGCTAACACCGGTACGTAATCATAGCAAACGTTGTCAACTTTATAGTCCCAGTAAACTTTTTCTGCTAATACCTTTTTACATGGCCACACAAGCAGTACATCGCCAACAAAGCTACTATGGATATCGCTGCGATTCAGCAAGACTCGTGTTCCTAGAGTTGCGTCAATTTGTAGTACTTGTTGAATCAAGTCTAATTGTCTTTTGGAAAATTCACATAATGTTGTCCAAACTCTAGTAAACTGTTGTGTTTCAAATTCCCGGATTTTGTCGAACAAATATTGAAATTTAGCTGTTGTGGGGTCGATATCGGCAATCGAGTTATTCTTACTCTGTGTGGTATTAATTTTCAACAAATGTTCTAAATGTGTGTGACTATCTGGTGAATTCTGTAATATAGTTAGGGCTACTCCCTGTTCCATGATGTAGGAGTTCAGTGGCAGACATCTCGGCGCACGGTTGTTGCTAAAAGTGAAGGCGGCTTGCAAGCTATCAATAACTACATGGTTATTAGCTATCTGCGCTACGTAGGAGCCTTTGCGTACAAAAGGGCACGTGGACTGGGATAACTTTGTAGCGTTCCACCATACGGTAGCTATCTTAGTTATGCATGCTCCTAGTTTTAGGTCACAGCTACTTAATTCCGCCAAATCGCTTGAAATTTGGTTGCCATCAGTGGTAGCTACCATACCTATTTCTAGAACAAACACATGAAATTTCATGCAGTTATCATAACAACACCATTTAAAAATAAGTCTGTTAGTACTGTTGCTAGTTAGCACACCTGGGCTTAATTCAACCAGCGGCGTACTACGCCAGCTTTTGGAACTCAAGGCTGCCTTGCATTCCGCAACTGGGAGTGCTTCGGTGTTCAAGGTATCGGAAACAATTCCGCGGCTACCGAAGAATCCCACATACGTACACACTGTTCTAACTTTGAGCCAGCAGCTATAGGCTGTTGTTTTAATTGGCTCTACTCTGGGGATAAATAAACTGACCTGCTTTTGTTGCACATCGTGTACCTTTGGTGGTATGCAAGGCATAGCGGATGGGACTGCAACCAATTGTCCCCCGCTTGCTTGTCCACATACGTGATACTCCTGGGCAGTAGCTGTACGGAGACACAAGAGGAGTGTCACACTAAGCAGGAGCCACCGCAGCAGGCGTGAAAATTCAGTTGTCAGGTGATTCGCTGTTGCGTCCACCAAATGCATTGCACCGGTGACAGAATTAGCAGTCGTGAAAGAAACATCAAACAGCATTTGTTGAGATGCTGTGTTAGTGTTAGTACGGGTTTGGGGTCGGTATCGACGGCGCCGAAATTTAATCGAACGTCCGTGGGGTTGTAGGGGCACACGAGCGGCTACTATATTAGACTCTGGGCTAGAGTCTACTATAGTATCATTCGTGACTGCAGGCAGAGTACGTCTCATGTCCTGCTGTGTTGTGTTCTGTAGGTCTGGGTCATACGTACTGTTAGGGGGAGTGGAGTTAGGGCAGTTACGGTCTGGTCGGCAGGAAATGTTGGTGCTGCGTCTACTATCCGTGTCAGACATTTCCTGCATCCATTGACGAATTTCATTTGAAATTTCGTCATCAGTAGAGGGACCAATAACGTGATCAGGTATTAGTACGCCGTCAGCTTCCGGCGTTATCGGGTTCACACCGTACACGTGTGTTATCAAATTATTCAATTTGTCTTCTAAGGCTGCGTACCTATCACTTTTACTACTAGTGGAAGTAGCACTGCTACTCCTGCTACTGTTGCTATTGTGACGCGATCGACTAGAAGAACTGGAATGATCTGCATCGTGTTGCTCTGTTATTGTGTCACTGACAACATTGACAGATTTGTGGAACTTGTGTCTGGAGCTGTGTGGTTTTTCATACTTTTTAGTTTTGTCCCTAAGATAGTGACTTTTTCTGCATTCCCTTTGAATATGCCCAATTTTTCCACATTTACCACAAATTGGTCGACCCTCTTTAGTAAATTTATAGCCCTGAGGTGATCGATTACGTGGTTTTTGAAACCGACGATCGCGATCACGGTTGCGGAAAAAACCTTCCAATCGACGTTCCAGTTGGTTGATACGCTCCTCAGTACTAACTCGTTTATGTCTATGGCTCTCTCTACTGTCAATAACATTTACAGTTTTCGCCACTTTTAACTGTTCAACAGCTTTGAAAAGTTGATCTAACTTTTCATCATTTTTGCCTTTTGGTTGTTCCTCCTCATCCAATTCTAATAGCCGACGTTGCGCCTCCTCCTTAAGGGCAATGGAGTATGCATCGTGAAACGTTTGCGGGTCTTTATTCAGAACAACTCGTTTCAATGGTCTTATCAATCCAGCAATAAAAAATTCTTTCTCCATATGCCCTCTAAAATCGCTACTATGCTCTGAAGGAGGATACGCAACGCGAACTTTTTCTCGTATGCTCTGAGCATATTGCGATACTAGTTCGTCTGCACGCTGCTTGCGACTACGCAAAGCAGTTAATGCGAATCTTTGCGATTCTTTTGGTCTGAGTGACCGCGTTAGGGTTTGAACCAATCGCTGATAATCATGTTTGTCCGCTTCCGCGACGTCGCGATAAGCGTCTAGAGCTGCATCCTCTAAGTACGCAGGCAGCATATTCAGTTTAACTGCTTCTGACCATGCGCCGGCTTTTGCCGCGAGCTCAAACTTCTCAAGCCATTGAGTAAAGTTTTCATCAATCCGCCCAGAAAAATTACTAAGAGACACAGGATTAATAGAGTGAACCGCAGTAGAAGCAGCTAAACCGTCTAGTTTGGCTTGTGTGACACTGTGTTCCGCGCGAGTGCGCGCTAAGTCTTGTGCAAGCTTAACAAGCTCTTCCTGAGCACGGACAAACTCTCTATTTGCCTGCCTAGTGTCTCTGTCAGACTGCTGGTCGACACTCATTACACTAAAAAGTATAACGAACCATAAAGTCAAATCCAAAGGGCAATCTGTATGGCCAGGGGGAAGAATCTGCAAAGCTCAGGGGAGTTTCGGAGTTTCGGAGTGGATCTGTCAATCCGTCACAAATCAATGGCGGTCGGCTGGGTCAGTATCCGGGTGGATCAGGATCCAATCAGCAATCCCAGAGTGAAATCCGGCGGGAGTAATAAAATGGCTGTGTGCGGGTTATTTCAATTGCAACTAGCAAATTGAAATTTTCTTGGCATCAAATAGTAGGCTTGTAGGCCAGTGAGTGTAGCAGAAGAGAGTAATATGAAACCCGGGGCACCACTTATCAAGGCCCAGTCAAAAGCCGAAACTGAACTTTATTGCAATAACAAAACTTAGGCAGCAAATCAAAACATAATAAAAAGATGGCGGTTGCTACGAGCAAACCAGCCAAAACATATCCAGCTAGGGCCACCTTTTAGGCGCCGACTAGGAAAAGCATACTGTAGGTACAAGGGGTGGCCAGGTAAAACTCAGGATTAATTTTTAGTACGCAAAACTATTACAGTTTCAAGGAAGTATTTCTTGCGTGTCGGCGAATGCTTGAACAACTTCTGTCTGTTTTGTTGTAATATTTTTGAGCTAAGATTTTTGTTTTCGTCTCAACGTCGCTTTGGGCAAAAGTAGCAATATTAAACAGAAGGACAAGGAGCTAGAGTTACGTACTATGTTTAGCTTATCAGTTTATTTCGGTTAGCTCAGACAGTAGAAAATTCAGTAGCCGAACGAGTGTAGTGGTTCGATTTCACGCCGACGACTAATTTTGTTCATTTGTCGCGCAGCATTCCATTGGAACGAGCTCTCTGGCTGAGTGAGGAGCGGTTACAATGGGGCTGAGTGTCAGTATTCCAGAGGAAATATTAAACGCGGCCATCATTTTTAGATAAAAAATCATTGTCAAATTTTGCTTTCTGTATAAACTTATTGCTTCTCCAAAGTAATTTTTGAAGCTCCAAAGGTTTACTCACTAGTAATCAAATTTTCAATTAAAAACTAATAAAAATTTTGAAAAATATTAAAAAATTGTCACCGTCACCTGTCACCGAGATTTGA
This sequence comes from Trissonchulus sp. WLG1_4, assembly GCA_030248245.1. Classification (NCBI taxonomy): domain Eukaryota; kingdom Metazoa; phylum Nematoda; class Enoplea; order Enoplida; family Ironidae; genus Trissonchulus; species Trissonchulus sp. WLG1_4. The sequence goes on along the minus strand of JASANF010012256.1, from coordinate 55,477 downwards.
ACTCGGATCTCTGAATTCAAAGGATTCAAGGGCTCACCGCTGCGCCATGATACCACGAAGTCCAGATACCAACTTAGACTATTGTGCCTACGTTTTTAGTTGACAAATTGCCTAGCTTTTAATGTTCTCACTATGAAAGGTGTCCTTAATGGGTTGTGGGTTTAGCAACCACATGTCAGATTATTATGCAAATTTGTTGTGCTGAAAAATGCAATTTAGTGAAATTATTCAACAAAGTTATGCAACAAAGTTTTCCATTTCCTACTTCAAAAACTTTGATAATATCTTGGAAAGGAAGACTCAGCTAGTTAAAGTATTCAGCAGCTTGACATGATTAACAGCACGCTTAGCCTTGCTACAAAGTATATTTCTAACAAGATTGCAAATGTGGAAGGACTAAAGAAGTCAAAACTGTTACATCGTATAACTTGTTCATTTCTTTGTCTTTGTCCACCTTTTGCAAATTGCAATTAATACAAAAATATTTATGTCCAAAAGAACAGTTCAAAGATCCGTTTATTTAAAATCTGAGCAAAAACTGTTGAACGTTGAGACAAAATAGGTGGCGTGATTTTTGTGACTACTCGCTGTGATTCCGTAGATTATATGCGGCTACATTGAATCGACTTTGACATTTTCGTTTTTCCAACTTAAAAACAATGAAAGCAGTCAAAAAACCGCTGACGGGTATGCACAGAACAATTAAAATGGTGTACAATTGAGACAAAAAACTGTTGGTTTCTTCTTTTTTTTGAACGAACGGGTCGTATGAAATACCAAACCATTTTTTATGAAGCTTTTCACTGACAGTTGACAAAAATCTTGTAGCAGCTAGCCAGGTATTCACTTTTTCAATAAAACGGGCATGTTTTTTAGCAAGCATTAGCGAATAGGGCAAGACCGATTGTGTTTGAAATCGAATTTTAGCAAGACGATTTTTTGAGAAACATTGTCGGAAGTTTACTTCGGATTCAATAAACACAGCTTGTAGGTGTTTATATCGGGTAATTAGATCGCAGGCTTCTCGAATTGTGTCAGTATGAATTATTCTTAGTCGGGGAATGGTTTGGTGAAATAGGGTAAGCATAAAATCGGTATAGTTTTCAGTGATAATGGTTTCCTTGCTGTATATCACAGTACGGTCATTTTCTGCAAGAAAATACATCAAATCAATGGGTGTTTGAAACGTTTTCAGCTTTTTACTCCGTAGCAAAACGGCGTTTGACGTAACGTAAGTAGTGTTGAGAATTGAAGTCGTAACTAACAGCGCATGAATGACGTTACAAATCATTACCACGTGATCATGATACAAAAAATTGACGTATTTGTTCCATAAGTATATGACACACGCGATCATGAATAAAACTACCATTGGTAGCAAATTAATCACGATGTCTCTAAAATGAACGACTGTCGTAACGGCATCTTGTTGACTTTTTGACACGGTGAAGACGTCATAACTGGTATGGTAGAAAAGGGGCAAGCTAAGGCGAACCTGCAGCAAATCAGCCTCATAGGGGTCTGCTAAAGCCATATACGGCATAGTATCGATAAATCCTACTGTCATAGCATCAAGTATTTCTCGCATGTCGGCGAATGTTTCAACAACGCATTGCAATCCCAAGACTTTGCAAACTAACTGCAAGTTTAAACCCATTGGGGTGTTGCACGCAACGTTGTGTTTTACTGTTCTTTCAACACATCTTTCAACATCGAGGCTCAGTATTCCAACTACAAATGTGTTGTTGTTAGTTGTCATAACGGCTGGTCAATAATGAGAAAGCTTGAAATAGGTTACGTTGAATTTAACCCGTTCGTGCATACTGGTTACAGATGAGGCAAAGTGCACTATTTCACACTAGTGGAATCTGTCGGCCTAGTGTTTCACAGGGCCTTATCTAAAATTGGACTTAACGGATTAGATTTAACTTTATTTCGTCAATAACGCAGCGTCAGTTAAACGTAATTTATTGAAACTTGGCACCCACCGAGGTAATGTATGTGAGCCATGTGAGGCAAAATTTCAGCCGGCTGTCTACATTTTGTGCTGCGCTATTAGCAAAATTAATTTAAATCTAATCTGTTAAATCCAATTTTGGATAAGGTCCACAGATTAATGTCCTTCACGAGGATACCTTAGGTATCCGAGTGAAGCGAGAACGTGGCCGAGTGGCTAGGCGTGACAGTACAGGCAGTAGCTGTCCTTGTGACGCAGGGCCAATCTGTGGTGACGGATCAAATCCCAGCCAGAAACTGGACTTAGTACAATTTTGAAAAGTTCATGCACGAAAGGGTTAAACTCACTAAGCGTAATTCCAACTTACATCCTACTGTTTTATGCTAACTTTTTAAAGCAAAGCTTTTTAAAGTATTTGCTGGACTTACAACTAAGTGTTGAAACCCAAAAATAAAACAGAAAGTGCATTAGATACATTAACCAAGTGCTAATTATACAATGTTTGCAGACGGAAATACAAAATAAACATAACTAGCAACCTTTTTCTGCTTTTTTTATTAAATCTACACGCTGTATTTTAGTTTTCACCTGTATAAACTATTAGTATTTTTAATAAACGTAAGTAGAAGTTTGAATGTTTAGGCATGGTTCACACAGACGTACTTATACTTTTTACTTTTTACCTTCGGCCAGAAGTAAAAGTAGAAACGCGTTCTACTTTTTACTTTTTACTTTTGCAATCTAGCCAATCAAAACGCTTTGAGAGAAGCTCCGCTTATTGAGCTTCATTATTATTGGTTAGATTTGTAATTTGTATTGTGACAGACAATACAAATTACAATTCGTTACAAAAACCGCACCGCCTTTGAGCCAGACACTTTACATCAATTTATGAAATGTGAATACGTTGAACGTTTGTTATTATAAAAACTTCATTAGACATAATTTTAACCATTATAAATGCGTTATTCACATTAATCACCTTTCTTAGATCACATCCCTCTCTCTCCGATAAAGTTCGGCCCGAACTTTCCCGTAAGATTTTTCTGAAAAGTTTTTGGAGTTAGGGTAAAAAGGGAGTCCATGAAGGGGGGAAAACTCAACCCACTTTTATCCTAGAGACAGGGGTGTATCTGCATTTATACATGACTAGTAATTATAACAAGTATTAACAGGCTGATTAAAATTTCGAATTGTAAAATTAAACAAAATTAGACTCATCAAAACACAACAACGACAAGTACAAGGCAAATTATTAATCCACACGGACAAAACAAAAAAAAAACAAAGACAAAATTGTTAAAGCACATATGATTAATACCCGAGGCATAAATTTGGAATGGTTGAAAGCGAGCATGGGTTTAGGTGTGTGTAGAATGAAAACTTTAGTGTCTTTTTAAAATCGGTCGAGGTTTTTACCTTGACCCTCCCTCACTCTCCGATGAGCAAAAGTAAGACTACAGTATATAACAGATCAAGGATCGGGAGAGGGGTCGGATCGCGGCAGGGAAACCTTAAATGAAAACGCATACTCGCTTTTGCATGTACATTATACTAAATTACAGGTTATTAAACTATTAGGTTTATCGGTTTTCGAATTTTAAATTCTGAGTTATGGTCTGTGCGCTTTACCGTTTGTAATTTTACCTGTACGATGCGTTTGTTTTACTTTTAAATAAAAGTTGCTTGGTCTTTTAGGGTTTTTATCCGTAGTTTTTGAGATTCTATAAATTATAAATGTGGCCTTTATCGTTTCTAGGCCGACCATAGGTGCAAATGTAGCCCCATACGGCAGGTATACTCCATGCCTTGGTAGCCTCGGCCATACTCGCCCCAAACCGGCGGCCGGATACATAACCTGAATTAGCAGGTGACACCTTTTATGGTCATTTTTGAAGATCGTACTAAGTTCAAACTACGTCAAACCCATAATTTCATTAAATAGATGGCCCCTGTGGCCTTATTTGAAAGTCCAAACGCATACGTATTAAACTAAAATTGCGCACCATTGTTTGAAAAACCAAAAAGGGGTCATTTAGGATTACTGTAGTTTCAGACTACAAAAGGTCATTATAGAGAATTTTTAAAATGAGGCCGTGAGATACTAAATGAAAAATAATCTGAGCACCTATAATACCAGCAATATTTGAGCATAAATATATGGCAGCATTAAAACTGTACAGTATTATAAAGCACTTTGTATTAGTACAGATTGTAAAATAAAGCAGAAATACTATGGCAGGGTTAAAGCATTAATCACAGGATCAATTAGAAATCAAATCAAAACACACACATACACTATAACACATACATACATTACACACATAAACATACATACACTACACGAAGCACCGATTGCGATATTGATTAATATTATTGATCTTCCACTATACACGTTACCATACTACGTCACTATTTGGATCACGAAAATCGGATTAAGTTCGATTATACAGGGGTCGAATTACTCGTTCGAATTCAAATTATCCTCTCCGGGAAACGACCAAAACGAAACAAAAAAAAACAAAACAAAAACACTGCAGAAATCACCCACAAACAAAAGTAAAGACAAAAGAGAACATTGGCACCACAGCTCGAATAAATCAGGACAATACACAACACAAGATAAGGCAAAGAAAATTTCACAAATACACTACACGAATCATACTAATCACAAAAAAATATCAAAACAAAAGAAAAATAAGACAATTCACCACCACGTTAGTAAAACTACATAACACACATTAGCTCAATCCAATACATACCATAATACACACACAAAAACACACACAAAACACACCAGGACATACACAACACACACACCATACTACATACTACATTAATACACATCAATACCAATCAATTTCCACAGTTTTCGTCCAAAATTCCAGTCAAAACCCTCAAAGCAAACCAAAACGGCGTTTAAATCCATGGAAAAATCGTATCCAATTCCATATCTTAATCCCAGTTCTTGCATGAATACTCCCGCACATACCCATGAACGTCCGAAGAAAAGAAGAAAGAAGAAAAATCCAGAAGAAAACCCGAGAAAATGCTTCCAAAACCCATCAGAAATCACCTCAAAACAGGTAAAATTTTGAAAAATTCTAGTTAAATTTTGACTTAATTTAGTTACTGTTATTTAGTTATACATAATACATCAATTATAGTTAAGGGGGAAAGGTGTTGGTCGCCTGGGGGTGGTAGTCTGGGCTATGCGTCCCTGTGCCGCCAATTATCCCAAGTTTCCAACAACTTTCAACTTTCGTTAATTATACCACCCTTCACTCCACTCATTAGTCAATTTGTTGTTTTCGTAATGCCAGGACAATGTGACATGGGCGCAGTGCTGATTTTGTCAAAGTAACTGCAGCTGGTCCGATTTGTTCGGACGGCTGCACACCGCCACCTAGCGAGCTGGCGGGCCAGAGTCGCCATGTTTTACACATGGTGGCTTTGTGTGCTCTTGATATACCGCCTATACGTAATGAAAAATGAACGGGGGAGGTTAGAAAATCTCCCTTGGCGCACCGGGCGGCATCGCTCAGACGCCGAAGGGGGTTTTCTACGCTAGGGAGGGGGTTGAGCGAGCGAGCGGGTTATAATAATCAACCAAAATATCACATTATCACAAATCACAATTTACCGACCCAAAACCAGACAGACAGTGATCACTGGGAAAAACAAAATTCACAATATGATAATTGATTAGTCACAATCAGGGGGGGGGGGGTCAAATCCGAGTGAAACGAGTCACAAATCGAGTATCGACGAGTCATTCAGCACTGGCTACTACCACAAATGATGATGAAAATAAATTGAAACAGGTGAGTTCGTAATTTTGGCAAAATTTCAGATCGTAATTAGTCTCTTAAGGTGGTAGTTACGTTTTCGCAGCTTTTTTCAATGTTCTATTTTGTAGCAATTACTAAATCAATTTACAAGCGGTCTTTTGCATATTATTAATCAATTTATTTTTTACAAAATTACAATTTTTCAAGAGTGACTGTTACTCATAGTGTGCACGCCAACTATTTCGGTGAAGCTCATCAGCTCAATTTTATGCATTTTTCCCCGTATTTCGTTATTTCTTCACTGTGGTAAAAAAATTCCGCATACAATTACGCAATTTATACCAAAGGCACGTTGATGTGTTACAAAACTGCTGGTATGCTTAACTAAACGTAATAATTTTGCAGATTTTTACAGTAAGCAAAAGTTTGCCTCAAATTTTTCCAAAAAGTCAAGAAACGTCAGTTTTTATGACTTTGGTAGGCTGTAACTAAAAAAATAATCAACCTTTTCAGTCAATTCGAAAAAGGTATAGGGCAAATTTATTTGGCTACTGTCAAATAAGCTGTCTTCGCATTTTTATGAACGGAACAGGATATTGGTTACTTCAACTGAAATCACTCATTGTGCTCAGAAATGACGGATTTTTTAAAAAATTTTAATTCAGGTAAATAGGGACTTATTGGGGTCAGCTAATATTACATTAAGCACAGTTTTCCCGTACCCGTTGAAAAAATGGCGGACAAAAGTTTCAAAAATGACGTTTCAGGAGACTGAAGAAAATTTGCAATTTTTGAAGGGGTTTATTAACACTGCCAATGCTCATGGCTGCTGTTACATATACAAACCAAATTTTGCAGGTATAATGGATGCATAAGGGACTATGTACATGTAAATTATTGTGCAGAGTGGTTATTGGTATTTTGTGATATTGGCATGAGAAGTCAGAATTGAGGTCAAAAAACTTCAAAGTTACAGATCGCCTAGAACGACTAACAGAAATATGTCATATTTTAGCTAAAAATATTCTTAAAATAAATTGGGTTAGACCTTTTTTGAATGGCTTTTATGAGTAATGTAAGAGCCACAAAAATTTGCATACAATTTTGTAAGTCCTCAAAAAATACACAAAAAATCCAGTTTTTTAGCTATAAATTAGCCGTAAAAGTTTGAATCAATGTTAAAATTAGCTAAAATATTGCTATTTACGTTCGCAATGTCCGTGCCAAGTTTAATAATGTTCGATTAAGTAACGTTTGAATTATTGCAAAAACTTCGAAAACGTAACTACCACCTTAAGTAAGAATTAGTGATTATCGGGTAACGTTTGGGGACCAATTCGTCGTATGGGGGTGAGCGGGATAGCGACATTGGCAATATATGTGGTTCGGATTATGAGCAATGATGCAAATCCGTGCAGTTAGAGCAATTCGTAGCAAATCCATGACTCAATTTCGAAAGTCCATTAGGGCAATTTACACACAACGTAAAAATAACGTAAATACCAATTACACAATAATTTCAATTTCAACCGTTGCGACCATGTTCGGAAACAACCTTTCGAACCCTTTTTCAAAAATCAAAGGAAGAAAAGAAAAGAAGAGAAAATTCGTACTGACAAGAGGTATCGCACCTAAAAGAAAATACATATTAGATATCATCCCTAACAATACTATTAATAAAAATACTATAAAATAAGGCCTTTTTGGCTGAAAATATGCTCCCTACAGCTTTTCGCTGTAGTGCAATACCCGATTATATACCTTTAGAAATTTGGGTTCGTTTCCCCTTCTTTTTTTTCAGATTCTTGTTACTATAAAAGACTTAAAGTTCGTTTATATGCTTAAAAGCAGTAAAACAAGCTACGAAAAGCTACTAAAAACCATGGCTACCAGTACAATAAGGACGAGGAGAGCTTCGGTGCTCACGTACGGCGATGCCGCCCTCGAAAAAGCACACCCTCCGCACCTTATCCTACTCAGTGTCACTACCACCATGCCATGGCAATTGCCATTCTGCAAACAAATCCGGCGGGTAATAACACGCTGCCCGGAGTTTGCGCTCCCGTTTGTGGTTTTGCGTCCGGTGTCTGGCGCCGCCGGGTTGCAACAGGGCTGCAGCAGGGTAGTACCAGGTCTGCGGCATACCGGCCAAGCCAGCGATGTTGGTGGCCCGCGGGTGGAATGGCGGATCGATGGGTGGATAACGCACATGGTGAGGCGGATGGGATGTCCCCTGCGCGTCCACAAAAGGTGGGTGTGACAAGCCCTGCTGGAATCGCGCCACCGCATTATCCATGCGCTTTCGGATCACCTCGTGCCACTCCATCTCCTCCACGGTCGTCATTGACGTGCGGCCCTTGCCTGAATCATCAAAAATAGCTTCTCCTGGCCCTAGCTGCACAAACCACAACACAACCGACGTATATAGCGCACCCATGATGTTTTCCATGGTGTAGGAGGGCACATGCGCCGCTACTCGGCCTCTGTCAATGTCCACTCCTGTACCCCAATAGGTGGCCCTAGGAGCTGCCTTTGCGAACAACTTATGGGCGTTCGCCACTAGAAACTCACGCACAGGTGGTTGGGCGTAAAACTTTTCCCAAACCAGCTGATAGGCAGTGACCAGGCGGGGTCCTTGACGCCAGACAGCGTCCATGGGCATGCGTTTCAGCTCCCGGTCGATGGTCTGCTTAACGGTGCCGCCATGAGCAGCGCGTCCGTCAGCACTACGCAGCCACTCCGCCATGTCGTATCGTCCCACGAAGACACACCGGTCATGATGATACCAGTGTTCCGCCGTCGGGAGAGTGACGGAATACGCCCGATGCTTCAGCTCCCGCACGTGGTTTGTCATCGGGTCCACGTATCGGTACATGAATGAACATGGCATCCGATATCTGAAAAATGGCGCACCGTAATAATACTGGGGTGGGGAATGGGGCGGGTACTCGTAGTACAACCCATACGCGTCTCGAATACCGCGCATAGCCGCCTCCAAACGACGTGCCTCCTTACACAAAAACGAGAGCGTGTCCGGGTAGCTGTCAGTCATAGTTAAGTGCGGGTAGAGATATAACTCAGGCAATAGCTGCACCGCACAATAGATAAAAGCCATCGCCTTAGACGCTGCCGTAGCCTTAATTTCGACCGGCTGGTGGGCCACGGGGTATTGAACCGCCGGAAATCGCCACACACAAGTATAGAACTGAGTCTTATCGGTCGCGGCTGACTCACTATCTCTAGCTTCATAGTCACTAGACAGCGTTTGTTGTCCTAGCAAGTCACGATAGGGGAGGTGGTTCATTAGCGGCTCAAAGAATTTCAATAGACCCTGAGATGGCAGAGCCTGTTGAAGCCGCTTCCTCCCGGAGCCAGTTGAAAGCCAAGATTCGATAGCGGACCAAAGACGGATGGAGAGCCGTTGGATTGCCTGGGCAACTAACTGGGAAGTCCAAGACATGCCACGCACGAAGCACCGTGAAGTCCCGCACAAATGCTACCGGTTTGTTCTCAGGAGCACGCGCACGCACCTCGTCAGGTGGGTTCGCGTGATCTCTGGGAGCGAAACGGATCCACTGTGGGGTCGTGTCCGTGTACTTGGTGGTGGGGTCCAGTTTTAACCTGACATGCTTCGCCGCAGCCAACTTCTTTCTAAACGTCTTTGCTCCAAGCCACGAATTCAACCAAACCAGGTAAGGAGAATCCGTTGGAGGTGGGAGGTCAGGTCTTTCGGGATTCACTGGTCTTGCTGCCACCAGGTTAGGCCAATCAGGTGTGGACGATGCCGTCCTCTGCCCGGGCTCCTCATCCATAGGCCCGGTGACAGTCAAGTAAATAGCCCGTCCGACCTGACCTCGCTCCAGCGGTTGCTCCTCCTCTGGGAACCCAATGTCCTGCACATCCTGAGCAAAGATGGCTTGCTCCTCCCTAAATGGTGCCGCTGGCTGAGGTGCAGGAATCGGTGGAATTTCCAGGTGGGCGTGCAGGCGATTGAGGGTAGCGAGCATACGCTCCTGGTCCCGTCGCATCTGTGCCTGCTGTGCTGCACGCTGCGCATGCCCTTGCCGCAACAACATGACCTCGAGCATGCGTCGGGCTTTCTGCATTTCCTCCTGGCTAAGAGTCAGATAACAATTAGCCTTGCCCTGAAACAGGCTGCCAATTGGCAAAAACACGTTAGTTATATACAGGGGGAGAACATAAAGCTCCCACTCACGAGGATGCGGTACAGCGATCACACGGTCCTCCAGAGGCAGGTCATCAGAGTACACATAGTACACCTGCCACGTCACTTCCCTTCGACGCAATTCATCTCTGTGCCATTTGGCATAATTGCTATAGGTAGTAATCAAGTTTGCCGGTGGACCAATGAGGTACATTCGTTTATCCTCAAATGTTGGCAACTCTACCATGGGAGCTGGTGGAACTACAAACTCCTCTTCCTCCGATGCTTTCCGCGTTTTTGGAGGCACTACAAACTCCGTTTCAGCATGTCTCAACTCGATAGAAGGCGGCCTACGCTTACGTGCCATAGGCGCCATATAACCTGTCCAGGCCTTGTCCGCTTTTTGCGGTTCGGCAACTGGTTCCTGTGCTGTGTCCATTGGAGTGGGCGCCTCCGTCTCGATCTCGATTTCCATCGGAGTCGGTTCCAGAACAGGTGGTGGTGCTTTGCTCCCCGGCTTTGGTGTTGTAGCCCGTTGACGTGGTGATGTTGATTTGCGGGCGTACTGTTTCGTCTTCGGTGTTGGTTGATGACCAGGCCCTGATTTTTGGCTTTCTGAAACTACTGCATATCGCAACTCTTTTGGATGTTCGAGGTCAACCAAAGGAATTGGGTGTACAGCCGACTGACGTTGAGCGACGTCCACGGGCTGACCAGCAACTATCATACCAACCACTTGCACTTCAGGTTCTACTGTCTCATCATCCTCTTCCTCACTATCGTCCGAGAGACGAATAGTGTGAAGGGTGCTAACCTCCTGTGTGGTGGTTCGATAGGCCGGGAGCCACATGTCACGCCGTGCAAGGCCAGACGATGCTTGCCTTTCCCGCTCGCGAATAGCGGCTGGGGTCACTTCCTTGGTGACCGGGTTGCGCTGCATAATTTGCTCAAGCTGCAAACCAGAAGTACCTGGCTCCAGGTCCTCCTCCTCAGTGCTCGCCTCGCTCTCGGTAGCTACGAGAGTCAATTTTCGGAACTCGCGGGGTTCAGGCGTTCTGCTGGAAGTGTGCTGGGTCGATGCCGACCTGCGACAGTTCCTTTCGAACTGCCCACGGTTTGAAAATTGAGTCTCGCGCGCCACCCCTAAACTGCTCAGCAATCGCACTAGGGTCTCGCGGACTGGGGTGCGCACGGCTTCAGAGATGTTCAATTCTAGCGCTTGCAGAGCTACCCCCCAATAAGATGGAACAGACTGCCCCTGCTCGCGTGCTATGCGCCGATTTTCACGAATGGTTGCGAGGAGCTGTTCTCGCCGCTCTTCCTGTGCATCGCGATCGCGCGCGCTAGTGACGCGGGTTAATGGCGTTAAATGGCGAAGGCCTACGATGGGACCTATCATTTGCTGATGGCAACTCTGGATTGTATACCGGAGATTCCCAGGGCCAAACGCCGCATGCACTGTCGCCACCTGCACTGCTTGCCACAGCTCCTCCTCACGCACAGCTTGTCTCAGCGCTTGTCCTACGCGTGCAGTGACCACGAGGTCGTCTATCGCGTACTCTAAAAGCGCAAGGGAAGGGATGGGGGGTAAACCCCAAATGCTGGTAAGACCGTGCTCCTGCGCTGCGCTTTTGGGGGAATTGAAGCCGAACATTAGCGCCGTATTGTGCAGGCTGATGTTCGTTTTGCAACAGCCACCCACAGCATCCGCATCATGACGGGGGATGTTGTGGTCCCTAGGCTCAGCCCCAAAATTTAGGATGATTGACACATTACGCCAAACCTCCGTCAGTTCTACGATCGAATGTTCGAGCCCCGGCAAGCCAAGCCACCGACTAAGGCGGATGACGTCGTTGTGAGCCCCTACTGACATGTAGAGGACGTGATTAGAGGGGTCGAACATTTGACGCATAACCGACATCAGTATGTCGTAATCCGCCAAACAATGCATCATATAGCCGACCATAATAACCATATAACGCATAGGCGTTCGGTCAGCATAAGTAAGCGGGCCGGCTAACTGGATAGTAGAAACAGACTCAGACTGCCGTTGCCCGTAAGCCATGCCGGGGATGCCCTCGATGTCAAACAGGACATAGCCCGTCTGCATGATATACGCCAGATCATCCAGATGCACTAGCAGCTGGTAGAGGGAATCAATAAGAATGACTTCCCGCGTACGTGCCAGGTTTCGAAGGTCACGCAGCGAGTCTAGATTCTGGCGAGACAGGTGGTCTGAACTGGTAAAAGCTGCACTAACCACCAGAGCCAGTTGATTCCACGTGGCGCGCAGCTGTTCGTCTGCAATTTGTTGGGGGGTCGTGAACCGTTGTCCGTCTTTTTGCCAGCGCGACTGCAGTTCTTGGGTGACGGTCGGTCCCGTTGTCGTTACCCGATACGGCTGCCGGGTCGGTCGTACGCGCTCCAAGGATATTTGACGGGAGCCCTCCCGGGGTAAACTTTTTCCCAAGTACCGGGCTTGCCGCTGTCGGCGACGTCTGCGAGCCAGACGTTTTCTCTGCTGCTGAGCCGTAAGCTCCGGCTCCGAATCCCCACTACTGGTCTCCAGATCCGAATCGCTATAGTAGGAGGCCCTAGCGACCGGACGCTCGTCCGAGTCGGAATCAGAGGAAGGGGGCCTGGCTGCCCCCGCACTAGTGGAAGCCATTGGGGAAATCGATCGATTCGAAACTTGCGCGATACGACCCGACTAGCACTAAAACAAAAAAAATAAAGTACAATTATATATACAATTTTATACAACTTCGTACATATATACATAGACGTGCAAGCATAAATAATGGGGGGGAAGGTATGGGAAAGACAGGCGGTCTTGGCGGAGTTGCCATTACGCACTGGGTCGATGCCAACCTGTGTCTCGCGCTAGGCAATTTCACCGAATCCATACTGGGTCGATGCCAACCTGTAAGGATCCCTTCTTTCCACTATACCCAGAAATTTGTTAGTTTGACCAGTGCAACGAGAAAAATTTTTTCGTGAAATTTTAGTTAGCAGAATGCTCCGGTAGAAATCCCAAAATGGGTATGGGGTCCTGTTGTTCCCCATGGGTGAAAATGCCAGATTGTGCCAACATTTCTACCGAACTTTCAGATTCAGCATTCTCCTGACTATATACCGAGGGTGCAACGGTTTCGGTAGGGTTAATAGGGGGGTCTCGAAGTGCAACCTTAGGTTGTGGGGGTGAGGTGTCATTCCCCAGTGCAACTTTCTTTAGTCGATTTACATGTACCGTTTCGATCTTAGATTTAGTAGTGCCAACCACTGGTGCTATATCAACATTAAAGTTATCGTGCACCTTCACTATTCTAAACGCTCCATCATACCTAGGTGCTAACTTCGGTGATTTACCCGGGCCTACCGGTACACTCTGCACGTTCTTATATACGACATCACCCACAGTATATACTTTGGCTTTCACCTTCTTATCGTACCATTCTTTCCGTTGCTGCAACGCTTTTTGGATATTAGACCGTGCAATCTCCCAAGACTCACCCAGTATTTCAATTAGGTCAGACTTATACTGGTCTACAGATAGGGTTTCACCACCTACGTCAGGGTCGCACAAATCTATAGGCAAGACTATATCCCTACCATGCAGCAAAAAGAACGGAGTTTCCCGCAGGGTGTCATGCGGAGACGCTCGGTAGGTCATAATAACCCAAGGGAGAATAAGGTCCCAATCCTTCTGCTGCTGATTTACGTACCTACGTATTAGTTCCCGAATAGTGCCGCAAGCACGCTCTACTATACCGTTAGCTTGAGGGTGGTAAGCTGTGGTTTGGAATTTGACGGAACCACAGACCTGGTAGACCTGCTGCATTAATACAGATTGAAAATTTGCACCTCGATCCGTTAGAATTTCCCGAGGTACACCGTGTCTAGCTACTATTTGGGTCAAAAATTGAGCTGCAATAGTTTTAGCTGTCTCATTTCGTAACGGTATAGCCTCTATCCACCGGGAAAAGTGGTCAACTACGATTAATGCAGCAACGTACCCGCGACTACTAGTAGTAAAGTGGATAACATCCATAGCTATTCGTTGAAAAGGAGCCGTAACTGGCTGGAATTCGCCTAACGGTGCCTGAGGCGACCGGGGTCCGATGGAATGAACCGCACACGTAGGACATTCCTTAATAAACTGCCGTACATCCCGTGCTAACCCAAACCAAAATACAAGTGTGGACAATAATGCATAGGTCTTAGAATAAGCCTGGTGTCCACCACCATACATGGAACTATGATAGTATAGAAAAATCTGTTTGCGGAATTTTGCAGGGATGACCAGCAGTTTATGCGCGTTCTTCCTGCGTCGGCCATATAAGTCCACATGCCACTTATACAAGATCTTATCTTCGTACGTATAATCAGACGGTACGGACTTATTCGCCTCAAATGCTTCGACTAGTGCTACCGTTTCTAAATCCGTACGTAGCTCCTTATTCCAAACCTCGGTATCCACTTTTAGGTATTCTAATACGTCCGTACTAATCACACACGCTGGTGGGAACATATTATCTGTTCCTTCACATTCTACCTCAACTGTTTGGGCTTCGGAATGCAGTGGTAAGTCCTTAATTGAGCTCGTGTGGGTTATGCTTCCCTCAGCGGCTCGGACTACTTCTGTTTCCTCTGCCTGTACTGGGACATTACGAGACAGGGCATCCGCTACTACATTTTCTCGACCTTTACGGTACTCGATTACGTACTGAAATTCCTGTAAAGCTAGTGCCCATCTAGCTAGGCGTCCACTGCCCAGGCCTCGTGTATTGCCGAACAACACTTTAAGTGCCTCGTGATCGGTGACTAAGGTGAACTCAGCGTTAGAAAGGTAGTGTCGGAAATGCCGACACGCCCAAATTACTGCACTACCCTCCAAATCGGTAACCGAGTACTTAGTTTCAGCCTTGGTTAGGCTCCGACTAGCGTATGCCACAGGGCGTCTGGCCTTTCCGTACTCCTGTTCTAACACTGCACCTAATCCTGAATAACTAGCATCTGTACACAGCACAAAGCGTCGTTCCCAATCCGGGAAAATCAGCACAGGGGCTTCAGTCAGAAGCTTACGTAAAGTATCAAAGGCGTTTTGGCAATGCTCTGACCACACGAATTTCATATCCTTCGTCAGTAGCTTATTTAGAGGGGCCGCCTTGGCTGAAAAATTCTCAATAAATCTACGATAATAATTTGCAAGGCCCAAAAACGATCTTAATTGCGTAATATTCCTAGGTACTGGAAATCTACGTACTGCTTCGACCTTTTTAGGGTCCACGGCTATTCCCTGCTCAGACAGTATATGACCTAGGTATTCGACTTTACGCCTACCAAACGTACACTTCTTAAGCTTCAAACGAAGCCCATTAGCCAATAATTTCCGAAATATAATTTCGATCATTTGCAAGTGGTGGTCCTCATCGGGGGAAGGTACCAAAATATCATCTATATACACAGGGCATTCCGTAATTATAGATTCCATAATTCGTTGGAAAGTTGCCGGGGCGTTAGTTAACCCAAACGGCATTACGTTCATTTGGAATAAACCCATATGCGAGATGAAAGCGGTTTTCTCCCGATGTGGAGGATACATTTCCACCTGCCAATAACCTGAGGCTAAATCTAGGGTAGAGAAAAATTTGCCATGCTTGAGCGAGTCCAGTATTTCATCGATCTTAGGTAATGGGTATCGGTCCTTTTTGGTAATTTCGTTCAACCGTCGGTAGTCTATGACGAAGCGGGTGGTACCATCCTTTTTAGCTACCAACATACAGGGGGAAGACCAGGGACTACTAGATTTTTCACAAACCCCTTGGTCCAGCATAGTTTTTATATGCTTTTCAATTTCCTGCTTGTCAGATGGATTTGCACGAAAAGGAGCCGAAGTTACTGGACCATTACTCCCCGTATTCACTACATGAAAACCCTTCTTACACCTCCCCATATTTTCAGGGGTAGCAAATACTTCTTTGTACTTGCAGGCTAATTTGGCTAAAGCTTGCTTGGTTTTAGGGGGAAGGTCACAATTTTCCAAATCCAACCCTTTTAGTACCTCTTCGTCAGATAATAGTGTCGGGTTTTCTGGGTGTGGGTCGAAAGCTGGCAAATTTTTCTCATTACAGTCCACCGGTTGCTCGTACTGATGTATATACTGTTCGAAATCTACGTAGTGGGGTGTATGCACATTCCCAACTTGCGAGTAGCTATCACACTCTTTGGTATACTGTTGCTGATCTACTCCTGCGTACAGTGTGATGCCTCCCGAGTTATCCTTTTGGGATGTGGATTGTGGGCCATGCGTCCCGCTTATCCCAGGGGAGTCACCACCAGAGTATACCCTATCCGATTGTACGTGCATAGCGATAGACTGCATATTCTCAGTTAGGTAACACTGTTTGCAATCAGACTCACAGTATACAATCACACCGTTTGCAGATTTAGGTCGGACCGTACGTGCCTGTGCAATGGAACTGCCTTGTCGTAGCTGTACGTACGTACCAGAGAGGTTAAAGGCTCGTACGTGCGTAGGTTGCGCTAAGTCGTAGATTAGGCCATTAGGTACATAAATGCCTTTTTCCTCCAATAGTTGCAATTTAGGTTCTAGGTACAAGGTTTCGGCATCAACTTGCAAACACACTGTGGACTGAGTTTCACACTCTATGAAATCATTCTGTTCCTCTTTTTCCTCTTGCAGTCCTTCTCCCTTTGCAAATTGCCGATCCTTCCGTAAAACTATTGGTATTAAAATTTCCGAATTCGGGCCTATCTCCACGTCTTCACACAAAACCACGCACATACCGTCCTCCTTACTCATACGTATACTATCCAAAATGGTGGTAATTTCGTCTGGAAATAACATTTCCGCAGTTCCAAAAGTACTAGTAATTGTATGTGTTGCTAACTGCATAGTCCAAGAGTTTTCGGCCAGAAAATCTATTCCCAAAACTAAATCATATGGACATACTTTAGTTACGTTACACACGTATATAAAATGGTGACCTTTATACTCAATTTGGCCTTGGACTGATGCGGAATACTGTATAGGTTGGTTGTTAGCTAACACTGCGTAAGGGGCTGATGGCGACATAATTTTGGTGAAATGGTGCCGGTTTTTAAGCACTTCGTACAAATTTTTCGACATAATAGAGTGAGAAGCCCCGGTATCTAATAGTGCAAATACAAACAATTCTGACATACGTACGACAATTACACAAGCACGGCCACGAGATATACGAGTTCTGGGTCCGATATAGTAATTATCGGTGTTTGACAGTTCAGTTTCGAGCTTATTTCCTTGACTGAGTGCGGCTACAGCATCGGTGTCAAAAGTTTGAGGGGGGAAAGGGGACTGATTTTCTAACTCCTGGGTGGGATTCCCCTCCTTTTCCCAATTTTTCCTTTTCAAAAGGTACCCTCTAGGGTCTGCTATCTGCTCAATAATGGGATCATCTACCCCTAACTCCGAGCCATTTTCGGCTATGGTGGAGCTATTAAATGACCCTTCTATTTTCGAAATTTCCCCGGAGGTAACCGTCGTTCCTGGCCCCGAGAAGCGATGTAAGCTAGTTATCACTGTCTTAGGACTTCGGGCCAGAACGGGTTTTCCTCCCTGTAACCGACTCACATTACGTAGGACCATAAGTCGATTCTGCTCACACTGCATACGTAACTGCTGAGCCTTAGCTGGAGAACAGTGTTGAGCTAGCGATGGATTTAGTTCAGATTTGTCCTGCTTACAACCCTTCTTCTTCTTTTTGGTTTTGCGCTTTTTGCGCTTGACTGAAAGCGTAGGTAGATTTTCGATTTCGGTTTTTGGGGCCATTCCAGCTCCTTCGGGTTGCTGTGAGGACTTGGGGTTCTTTTTCCCCGAACTAGATAAAGGAGCAAATCGGTTGCCCACAGGTATATAATCGTTAGGGTTCTGCTTTTTGGTGCGAGACCCGTCGAACGATTTCCGGAAACTAGGTTTGGGTTCCGGTATATACTGCTTAGGTACTCCCCTATTCCGGTCAAACTTAGGCTGAAACCCGACAAAAGCCCTACCGTTACAGTTCCCTGACTGGTTGGTATGCCGTACATAGCGGCCACGATAGTTACTACTATCTATCCTAGACAAACCTCTCCCTCGAGCATGGTTAGCAGACCGTTGCTCTGGATGTTGGATCTGGTACACGTAGTGACTATCATATCCATCCATTACGTACGGCTTGGTCTGTGCACGGTTGTCCGGATAGTAGGAACTAGAAACTGGAACCTGCAACTGGTTACAAGTGTAGCGGGGGGGGGTTCCTACAGTTAGCACTTCACCCTGTTGGCACCCTTCAAATTTTGAATTTTCCGATTGCAAATTTTCGGGTTGAGTTTGAAACATTCTGAACAATTTCCAACGCTGTGCGTCAGTCAAATTTGAATTATATACTACCGTTTTTGCGATAGTATCTTCACAGGGATGGTCTTCAGATTCGATTTTGGACTGCAGCTGTTTTAGTGAGTTAGTATTAGTATTGGATTGTAAATTTTGGTTAGCTGAAATGTATATATTCTGCTGAGCGCTTGGAGACGAACAGGTTTCCGATATCTGAGCCATGCGGCCCGGTGTACTCGCCTGTTCGCATCCAATTTGCACCCTGTCCAAACTCGAGTCATTCGCATGCTTGTCCCGAGACAATTTTGCACCAGGGGGTTTCAGGGTTTCGGGGGACAGCCGGGACTCTCTCTCCCCCACTAACGAAAATTTTCATTTCGAGGTCGGATGGGTCTTGGCTGTCGAAAACCTGGGGAGGAGTACCGTGGACCCGGGTTACTGTAGCGCAAGTTTTGGCTACCAAAACGA
This sequence comes from Trissonchulus sp. WLG1_4, assembly GCA_030248245.1. Taxonomy (NCBI): domain Eukaryota; kingdom Metazoa; phylum Nematoda; class Enoplea; order Enoplida; family Ironidae; genus Trissonchulus; species Trissonchulus sp. WLG1_4. Next base: position 36,719 of record JASANF010012256.1, on the reverse strand, counting down.
GGTGGACCCTCGTACCGATGCTGAGGAGGACCCATAAATCTGGGTGGGGTTCGAGGAGGGGGGCCCCGCATCCGATCCTGATTATAAAAACAATCCCGGGTAGCATGATTATTCCGCCGGCAAATGGCGCAAAAGGGTGGGGGTGGCCGTCGATAATTTTCTGGCACACCCATGAAATATCCCGGTTCAGATGTATATCTATGCTGGTTATCTTGGCCCTGAAATTGGGGTTGGGAAGGGGGGTGCACTGGTGCTGCATGCTCATAGACCATACCTGTTAGTTGATCTATTTTTTGAGTGAGGACTTGGACCTGTTCCACCAAATTTTGGTGTGCTCTGAAAATTTTGTCGAAATTTTGAGATTCGGCGGCTGTGGTTGTTGCACTGGCCAAGTCGAATCCTGCGAAATTGTGGGTGGACGTAGTCGATGCCGACTTCGGACCATCCTTCGACAGGTCGACTGGGTCAGGCGTGGCTGCGACCGCGGCGTATTGTTCCGACCCAAGCATGTCTCTCTCGACGACCGTTATAATTTCCAGGGCTCGATTTAGGATTGCAGCGCCGGTTCCCGTCCAATTTTTAGCATCAGCTAGGACCGGGATAACTTTTCCCCTCAACTCTGGCTTCAGGCCTTTTTTCAACTGCTCTAAAATTCGACTGGACTTTAAATTTTCAGGATCAGAACTGAAGGCTTTGGCCGCCAAGAGTTGGAGCCCAGTGATATAAACATGGGAATTTTCGGCCGGTCGCTGGTAACGGGTGAAGAAACGTTCTGCCCACTGTTCTTTTGTGGTGGAAAAGGGTTCATAAATACGAAAAAGGAGGGCTTTGAGTCCCTCATAAGATTCAGGCATCCCCAAGTCCCCAATTTGAGTCAAAACCTTCTCTCCCAGACAGATGGACATCAAAGCCAACCAGACATGCTCGGGTACGCCGTTGATTTTGGCCAGAGACTCGAAATTTGAAACTTTAGTCGCAGCGCCCGTACCCTGAAATGGTGGCAAATTTTTGAACGCTGCGATATAATCACGGCGTGGAATTTCCAGGAAATTCATTTGGGGAGGGGGGGTGAAAAATTTTGCTTTTCTTCAGTTTTCATCAATTGGCTTTCTATCCCCAGAAACGCCAATTCCTCCTGCTTTCCTTCAAATTTCGGGATAGTTGGGGGGGTTCTTTTCGCTTAAATTCGGGTCGGAACCGTGTTTATCCTTGTTCCGCGCCTTTACCCTGTCTGCTATTGATTTTTCGTCCAGGGTATTTGAATTTACAAAGTCCGAAACTGAATTACGCCGAGGCGGAGATCTCTGAAGGCTCATAAATTAAGCGAAGATTTTCCCGAAAAATGAAAAATTGGGGGCAAAAACCATGCTAGAAAAATTTTGTGGCTAGGGTAGCACAAAACTCAAAAATTTCCCGAAAATTTGGGCAGCATAACGCCTAAGGGGGGGCATTTTCCAGACAGGGACACAGAAAAACACAAAGAGTACGTATTTTGGCCCCACCTTTAGGCCTGGGTCGTCAGCATTCGGTCTGGCAGCCTCGCCATGTGAAGTTTTTATTGGTGTTGCCTCGTGGGCTTCAGGTAGATTCCCTAGATCCGAGACCGAAGTGAGACTCCCTGACCGAAAGGAAGGGCCTACGTTGCTCCCTAAGCCTGGAAAATACGTAAAGCCTAGGCCTAACCTGAAAACTACGCTACCTGACTCGAAAACCACAGAAATAACACAAAAAAACCGTTAGAAGAGTATTTATTGAATAAAACAAATCATTTGGGGCAGATACAGATAAGTGGGCAGAATAGAAATAACTGGCCGCAGCCGAAAACAAACGCGCAACCGTCCCTAAAATTCGTTACAAAAACTGCACCGCCTTTGAGCCAGACACTTTACATCAATTTATGAAATGTGAATACGTTGAACGTTTGTTATTATAAAAACTTCATTAGACATAATTTTAACCATTATAAATGCGCTATTTGCATTAATCACCTTTCTTAGACATAGGGGGGGGGGAGGAAAACAAGGAGGGGGAGGGGAACCAAAAAAGATAATAGGGTTGTTTGTTGGTGGTGGGGGGCTGCCGCGCCTGGAGCGTTGTGGCGGGGGGGGCTGGAGGTTGTGGTAAGTCGAGAAAAACCCTATCCCCCTTATGCGCAAACCCCGTCCCCCCCCCTTTTTTTTTTCCCCCCCCCCGGGGAGAGAAAACACGGCTGCGGCGGAAAAAAACACGGGTCATTTTTTGCGAGCACTTCGCTTTTCTAATGTTTTTCTAGTTTAAATCTTGTTTTTTATAACTTTTAAGCTTTTTAAACTGCTCTAAACTTTCAAAATCACAACTGGCATCAAGTTATATCCGACCTGATTCTACTGCATCTGCACGGTGTAACTCCATATTTTAGCACTGTCAATGGACCTGGTAAAAAATATGGCGCAGAAAAATCATTCTACATCACTAAAAAACATTTCTGACACAAAATGAGTGTGATTTATGCGTCTTAAAAAATTGACCTAAAATACGTGTTAAACATAGGGACCCGTCATCAGGGGCCATATCAACACAATACAATCAGTCCAAGGGCCAATTTTTTATGTGGAATTATGAGGTCACAGAAGTACTTCATACAGCAAGTTTGGGCCTGCTACCCATCTTCTCAGTACCTGCTTGTGATAAATAAAACCAATTTGAAGTGTGTTTTTTTTACCCGTTTTGGGTTGAAATTATGGGGGTAAAAAAACACACCCAAAATACATTATTATTAGAAAGGTAGCGGAAAGCAAGGTATGCCAAAAGAAAGACCACATAATTTAATGCTACTATGCACAACATGAAGCGTCAGTGTCAAAAGAGCTTCATGCTACAACCTTAGCAACTTATTAAAACCCTTACGTTTTTGACCATTTTTTGGGTGTCAACTTTGAGCTTGTGGGTCTGCCATACATTCTGAACTTCAGTAATGACTAATGCAATAGAATTACAGCATATGACGTACTCTTTCTATTGCAGTATGTTACAGCTCTGTAACCCTTGTGTTCGCTGAGTAATGAGCCGTGTTTTTTTTACCCCTCTTTTACTCCGTGTTTTTTTTTACCCCCCCTGACTATACTTCACATTGTAATATGGTACAGTACATGAGATGTGAACAGGAAACAAAGAATCGTCTAAACTTGGTTAGTTGTAAACAATTGTACACATCATGTAATTATTTGATTTTTATTTTGCAATAATAAATAATAAAGTGCATAGCATAATTACATCATAACACAATACAGCACAATGGAATTTTCACTCTGAATTCCACCCGTAGAACTAAATAAATAGCGGCTGCGTTGAAATAATGTCAGAAAGCACAATACGTTTTGGATAAAATAATGTTAGTGAGTCACGCCATTGTTAGTACATTACCAAATCGGCATTTTTTAACATGAAAACTTTATTTGTTCCACCATGTAATTTTTCTTTTTGAAGAGTTTCAAAAAATAACTCTTTAGTGAGTTTATATTTTCGGGATAATCCTTTTGTTAATATTTTTTGATCTTCGTTACTGTTTGACCACCCGAATAAGTTTTTGAGCAAGGAGCAATCATTCCGTCGCCTTCCCATTCAACTTTGAAAAGACCTGGTTTCCTTTTATCGGACTATGTTGCAACTAGAAAATGATTTCTGTATTGCTCAAACGTTTTAAATTTTTCTGGAAGTACTGCTTTATCAATTGACGGAGCAGATAAAGCAAAATAGAAAGAGTATGTGTCCATTTGAATGAGTTGCATATTTTTTGGACCAAGACAATTGTGAAGAAACGTGTAACATTTTAACATTTTCAATTTTGCATGAGAGTATACAAAGAAAGCAATCAAGTTGGGTAGATTGAAAACTATAGTTTTTTTGCCATAGAGACTTCGATAATGCCTTCGTCGATGACATCTTGTTTTCTAAATTGTGGAGTATTAATTAGTTTCGTTGATTCCGCTTCTGTAGTGAACAGGACATTTTCATGTTTTTCGACATCTGTGCATGTTTTACCATAGTAAGAGTTGCCCACCAGCTTCCATAATTCTCCCTTGACCTTTAAGGTTGGATCAGAGTCCGCAGCTCTTCTATAGGTTGCTTTCTCATCTTTTAAGTTTTTGTAGACAGCTCGGCCGCGAAACTGAAGCGCTTGGTGTAGTTGAGTAACCACTAGCCCTTGTTGGAGATACCTCTGAAGTAAGGGTGATGCAATTAAAATTTTTTCACCATAGTAACTAGGAATCAAAGTTTTTCTACTCGTCTTCATTAAACCGTGTTTTATCGCATATTTTCGCATTGTGTTACCTACATCTTGTAAAGCTATATGGGTGTTTTTGAAAATTGGGGGAAATTCTTCCCCTTTTTTCTCCAGTCTTTATCCAACCATGGTACTTGGATGTCACATTCTACCAGACTAAAAAAGTTCCATCTGCTACCATGTTGATTTTTTAATCATAAATTGAACCAGCCGTAGAATGTGGATATCTTGATTTTTTATGGTAGAATATTTTTTGACCACCATTGAACCGGTGCTGTATATGAACATTAGTAGTTTGACCTGTTTTTTTAAAAAGTCTGCTCACTAACTCCTGTCGGGTAGCTTCCAACCATAAAAGCTCTTTTTCACACTGAGTATAGCCCGATGTTCTGCGGATTTTTTTTTCATGTTGAAATTAGTAATAAACAGTCATTTTTGTTTCTCTTCTTTTAATCTCAATTATGTTGTAATCGTTGGTGCACGTACACTGGCTGCTCTTTCATAATTATTCAAGGGAGCCCAGACATCATACACACCAACTGGCATGTCCTCACACATAGACTAAAGATACAAACTGTTTGCATCTAATCCAAGTATTTTCTTAACCAATTTTTCACTTCCTATGTAGGTTTTTTCCAAATCGTGATACTGACGGAACACAATGCTGGGTCCAGCAACAATATTGTTTCTAATCAAATGCTTAAAGTGGCTATTTTTCTTGTTCCACAACGTGAAGACCGCATCACTAGGTGTTTTGTTCCAGAGGTCTCTCATAGCTATTCCAGGCAGAGATATTGCTTGTTTGAACATATCTATATTTAGTTTTTTAAAATGTGTCCACATTTTTTTACCGCTTCGACAAACGGTACAACGAGGTTATTATACCATTCAAGCATATCTTTCATGCTTTCAAAATGTTCATTTTGCCATACTTTGCGAACATTTGCGGCGTACTCTTCATCAGTAATTTCATATTGCTTAAGGGGGTAATGTCGTTTTCGTGGTTTTTGACATTTCAGTGTAATTTTTGCGCCCACAGAACTCAAGCTAAAAACGGACTACGGCTTCGAAACTTTAACCACATTCTCTTTTGGAAAATATCCCCACCCGCTTTTTTTCTTTTCTAAAAATAGTTTGTAGAGTCAGTGTTATGGGCTTTTGAAAATTTTAGAGAAAAGTCAAATTACGTGATTTTTGCACAAAAATGTCATTTTCTCAACGTAGAAACGACTTATCAACTATATCAAAAAACGGGTGGGGATATTATGTCAGTGCATCACTGCAAAAAGTTTTGTAGTTGTTGGCTGATCTTGAGTTGTATAACTGTGGCGCAAAGTTTAGTCAAAAAAACCGCTGATGGGGTGTATTTAAATGATTGCAGCAGTAAAATTGCAAAAAATAATCTGCTTTTAAATATAGGTTTTTTAAGCTAGAAAGTGTAAAAAAATGTAAAAAAGACCGCTCTAGTTTTTGTTGAGGTTAAGTGCAGTTATGGTAGTTTAAAAAACACCTAAAAACGCAATTACCCCCTTAAGTGAAGAGTAAAACTCAGCTTTTGTAGGCGGTTCTGTTATTTTCAACTTATCCAGAGAAGTAAACCATTTGTAAGGCCAAATACCTTTTTGCTGTGATACTTGAAAACACGAAAGCCATTTATCGTAGCTAGTTCCAGCTGCTAAGTAATTTGCAATGTCAAGAAACTGAAGTGTGGAAGTGCTAAGAGACATGTACGCGTTTCCGCGTTTAATCACGTGTCTGACTGAGACTTTATTTCTAACAATGTGTGGAAACAAATAACGTTTAATTGAGTTCAAATCAAATTTTGAAGAGTTGAAACCAAAGACTGGTAGTTGACTCATCCAAGCATTTGATCTTTTATATAAAGTTTTTTTAGAGTTTTTTTATGATTTATTATATTTGATCTTTTATATAAAGTTTTTATATAAATCTTTTTATGTAAAGTTTCCTGCATTTTTTCTTCAGCATCTCGTAAACTTTTGCCAGTCAATTCACCTTTTTGCACTTGTTGTTTGTAATACAAATGTTCGTTATAATTAGCTCTCATTGTATCAAAGATATGTTTGTAGTCGTCGAGTTTAAGTTCTTTAGCTTTTGCTGATATGTCTTAAAATACTGGAATATTTTACCTACCAAAATGTATGGATCTCCTTCCGACACAAAACATTTTGCCTCTGTATCTGCTGGAACGTTTGAGCAAACACTCACAGACGCTGGTATTAGTATGTGAGTAATTTTCAGTTTCTGATCATCCGCTTTGTTACTTACAGATTCAAACAGCGCTTCAAAGTTATATACTGCTCGATAAGGATAAAACGTGTAAGGCATGAGTAATCCTTCTTCTTGAAGCTCTTGGTGGATTGTTTTGGCTAAACCCCAACCACCACCTGGGTGTAAAAGTTTCTGCTTACCTCCGCCACAATATTCCGTATGACGTAAAGAATTGTGTCGTCTATCAAAATATGTATAACTCTGATCGCATCTCCAAGATGGACAGAATTTTTCAATGTCAGTTATTAGTAAAAAATGTGTCCCCAATAAATTCAAATAAACTACTCGCTCGCTCTCTTTAGATGGTCTGTACAAAATTTCGGCAATTGTTCATTTACTTATGTATAAAGATCACTGGAAGCTTTGCTTAAATTTGAATTGTCATCTGTGAAAGAACATTTGGTATACTTTTTCTTTGAAACCGGAGTTGCTTCAGTACTATCACTTTCTGCTTGGTCATCAATAAAAAAATTGTGCGTATAGCTACCTTGACTTGTGGCGTTGCTAAGCTCATCAAAATCGATAATATCAGTATCGTCATCTTCTTCCAATAACAAGGCTTGGAAATGTTTAGGGGAGGTTACGTTTCTTACCAAAAATGTGAGACTATTATTATTAACATTTTCACAATGTTCTTTGACTAAAAATGTTTTATAAACATAAATGCTTACGTTGAACAATTCTTCTAACGGAGGTAGGTCACTCAGTAGTACTCCTGAGAAAGATGCTATTTGCATACCTGTCAAAGCACACCATTGTTCTACTTTCTGCCTTGTTATTTTTTCGATACCTTTTGGTCTTTTGCTAGTTTCCCAAGCAGCTAAGCATCAAAAAAAGCAAAAGTATCCGTATATTGTCTTCCATGTTTGTGGCTTAGGGATAGAACAGCTTTGTTGTTTCGTATATAAAACGGTAAAGTAGTTGAAGATCCAATTGAGTGCTGTGTTAGTTTATTTACATAAACAGTTAAGTTTTGTTAGTTTTGCGACGACATATTTAGTATTTGGGCGTGCTTGCAGAGCCCATTGCAGTATATCAGTGTTATCTAATTTCTCCATTAAACTAGTGAAATCGATCAAATTTCCAACAAGTAAAGAAATGTCAAATATTCTAGTGTTATTACTAGAACAGTAGAAAATTAGCTCATTTGTAACAGTGTGACAAAGAGGTAACGAACGCGTGTAAGCGAAATCGAAATAGCACTTTTTGTGCTATAGCGCATTTTTATGCGCTATATGCGCTATATGCGCTATAAGCGCTATGGAATTTGCTATATGCGCTATTTAGCTATAACGCTTTTTGGGGGTGCTATATGCGCTATTTGCGCTATATGCGCTATCGAAGGTGCTATATGCACTATTTGCGCTATAGCGCATTTTGGGGGTGCTATATGCGCTATTTGCGCTGTATGCGCTATCGAAGGTGCTATATGCGCTATTTGCGCTATAGCGCTTTTTGGTAGTGCTATATGCGCTATTTGCGCTATATGCGCTATCGAAGGTGCTATATGCGCTATTTGCACTATAGCGCTTTTTGGGAGTGCTATATGCGCTATTTGCGCTATAAGCGCTATCGAAGGTGCTATATGTGCTTTTTTTGGATATGGATGAAACTTCTACAGAAAAATGGTCAGGGGGGATTTGAACCACCCATTTCTAGATTGCTAGCTTAACGCTCTATCAACTGAGCTACGTTGGCCTAATGGTGTTTGTGTTAATTTCCCTTTAAATAGTGATGCTGATCTTGGATAGCGCTTATAACACTTGAGGGTGCTATTTGCGCTATTTAGGCATTATTTTGTGCTATTGGCTAACTTATTGAAAAGTTTTGTACTTTTTAGCACGTATACGATCACTCAATTAACAAAAAGATTTTTAAAAGTATTTTAAAACTTTTGTTCTGGACGTCGATATAAAAAGTGCATAAATAATAAGTGCATAAATAGCGCATATAGCTATAAGCTGAATTTTTTTTCGTAAGCTTCAAAATAGCGCTTATAGCGCCTGAGGGTGCTATTTGCGCTATTTAGGCGCTATTTTGTGCTATTGGCTAATTTATTGACAATTTTTGTTTTTTTTAGTAAGCATACGGTCTCTCAATAAATTAGAATAATTTTAGAATTATTTTTAAATTTTTGTTTGTGTTCTAGTCGACGATATAAAAAATAGCGCATATACCACAACTATAGCTCATCAAAGTGCTATAAGCGCTATTTTTTGTAGGCTTAAAAAATAGGGCTTATAGCATCTGAGGCTTCGCTTTTAAGCCTACAAAAAAATAGCGCTTATAGCACTTTGATGCGCTATAGTTGTGCTATATGCGCTATTTTTTATATCGACGACCAGAACACAAACAAAAATTTAAAAGTAATTTTAAAATTATTCTAATTTATTGAGGGACCGTATACTTACTGAAAAATACAAAAGTTTTCAATAAATTAGCCAATAGTACAAAATAGCGCCAAAATAGCGCAAATAGCACCCTCAGGTGCTATAAGCGCTATTTTTTAAGCCTATGAAAAAATAGCGCTTATAGCACTTTGATGCGCTATCGTTTTGCTATATGCGCTATTTTTTAATATCGTCTACCAAAACACAAACTAAAAGTTTAAAAGAATTTTAAACTTCTAAATTTTAATTGAGACATCTTATACGTACTAAAATGTACAAAAGTTTTTAATTAAATAGCCGATAGCACAAAATAGCGCCTAAATAGCGCAAATAGCACCTTCAGGTGCTATAAGCGCCATTTTTTAAGCCTATGAAAAAAATAGCGCTTATAGCACTTCCCGCTTATACCTCCTCCTCCGAAACACCCCCTAGCTCCTCCTCCAAAACACCCCCTACCTCCTCCTCCGAAACACCCCCTACCTCCTCCTCCGAAACACCCCTTACCTCCTCCTCCAAAACACCCCCATTCTGCTCTTCCTATTACTACTATTAATATCAATTTGCTTAGGATAATTTATATCCTATTAATAATACTGTATAATTATATATGTAGTAATCATATACTATCAATTATATATGTACTTTTAGGTGCTGATCTGTGTGGTCGAGTGGTTAGTTTGATAGGTTCATAACAATGAGGTCATAGAATCGATTCTGGGGTGATCACTTTTTGGCTGTCTTTTGAATTTTGCAATAATTAGGTACGTTCTCAACAACAGCCCCGGTCTCAGCAGGTCAGTGAAAATACAAGACGTTTTAGTGTGACAAATGCACAGCTACGATAGAAGACGCGTAAAACACACTCCGCACATAAACACAAAAGTAGTATAGCGTACGGATCTGAGCGCACTTTGGGGTGGTTACGTTGGGGTGGGTACAGCCAAATTGGGGTGGGTACGTTGCAAATTGGGGTGGGTACGTTGCAAATTGGGGTGGGTACGTTGGTGTGGGTAAGTACGTGTTGCTAGCCTGTCGGCTGCTATTTCAAGGTCATATTACTACCTTATAGCTGTTGTCATGGTAACGACATGATCTATCTTTCCTCATGTATGGTAAAAATTTGGTAAAAAAATGGTTACGTTTTGGTTAATATTTTTGCTTTATGTGTTAATCATAGGCATAATTTATCGATTTTTGTGGTTTTGCATGGTCATTAGTGTGTGTTTTGTGGTAATATTTTGGTAAGTAAATGGTCGTTTAGTAGTCAGAATAGTGTAATAATATTTTAAATTAATGTACAGAATTATACAAATGTTAGATTAATGTATAGATTTTGATAAATATTACAGTATTTGGACATAATTTAGTCAGCATATGGTTAAGTTTTGGTTAATATTTTTGCTTTATGTGTTAATCATAGGCATAATTCATCGATTTTTGTGGTTTTGCATGGTCGTTAGTGTGTGTTTTGTGGTTATTTTTTGGTAAGTAAATGGTCGTTTTGTGGTCATAATAGTGTAATAATATTTTAAATTAATGTAAAAATACAGAATTGTTAAATTAAGGTGGTAGTTACGTTTTCGAAGTTTTTGCAATAATTCAAAAGTTACTTGATCGAACATAATCAAACTTGGCACGGACATTGCGAATGTAAATAGCAATATTTCAGCTAATTTTTACATTGATTGAAACTTTTACGGCTAATTAATAGCTAAAAAATTGTATTTTTTGAGGACTTACAAAATTGTATGCAAATTTTTGTGGCTGTTACACTACTCATAAAAGCCAATCAAAAAAGGTCTAACCCAATTTATTTTAAGAATATTTTCAGCTAAAATATGACATATTTCTGTTAGTCGTTCTAGGCGATCCGTAACTTTGAAATTTTTTTACCTCAATTTTGACTTCTCATGCCAATATCACGAAATACCAATAACCACTTTGCACAATAATTTACATGTACATAGTCCCTTATGCATCTATTATACCTGCAAAATTTAGTTTGTATATGTCACAGCAGCCACGAGCATTGGCAGTGTTAATAAACCCCTTCAAAAATTGCACATTTTTTTCAGTCTCCTGAAACGTCATTTTTAAAACTTTTGTCCGCCATTTTTTCAACGGGTACGGGAAAACTGTGCTTAATGAGTATCAGTATATAGTCTGCTGTATATGTTGTTTTGATGCCATTTAGTCAGCCTGATGATCGGTTCTCATACTATATAAATATACAGTTGAGTCTGGTGTTGTCTGTTTGTTCTTCACCGCACAGATACCTCACATTGGCGCAGTGGATATGAAGCTGACCTACGAAATGAGCTTTTTGGCGTGGGAAAGTGTTTTGGAGTCGGAAATATTGCTGTTTCTCGCTAAACATTACAGGGCTGACAATGACCCCGATGACGTCCAGAAAGAAGCCTTGAAACTGGCCGTTCTCAAAACAAACGTTGATGAAACTATATTAAAACATTCTGTTCGAATTCGAGATGGCAGGTCTACTTATGCAACATTACTGATTGAAATCAAGGAAATTTGGGCCAAAGGTGAAAAGCGTTCGATTACTTCCGAGGATTTGCCTGAAGTGAGGTCTCGCGACGACTGGGAGTTGTTCAAAGATCGTTCTGTTCGGCTTGCAGTTGTTGGTTACACAGATGCAACCATCATCGAATTACTGCGAACAAAACTACTGGATCTGAGCATAAAGAATTTGCTGCAGTCCAAGGAGTTTAAAAAGATGTCTGAAGTGGTCCCGTTTATGGATAAGATGGAGTGGACAGAACAAAGTGCAGCAACAAAGTTGTCAGAGCGAGAAAAAGACAAAAGTTTTCCACGACGCCCCATCAAATGTTTTCGATGTGGCAGATTGGGACATATTCAGCGATTTTGTCGAGCCAAGGAAGACGTTCCAAAAAACGCTTACAGCCCCAGTCCCAGTCTGGGGCAATAGGCTGCTCGACTGGGGTTCCGATAGTTGACTGCTATTGTAAAACTTATAAAGGTATCTCAGCGAAAGCGAGATGCCTGCTGGATTCTGGCAGCAGTATTAACGTTATTTCTTTTAAACTTTGCAAGCGTTTGGGACTTAACATTGCCCGTATTCGGAGACAATTTGTTGTAGCAAACGGCAAATTTGCTCATAGCTGCGGAACTGCTCGGGTGAGCTTATGCATAGATAGCGTTGAAAAAGTTATCGACTTTTGCGTGCTGGACAACCCAGTACAAGAACTAATTCTGGGTGTACCAGGGTTACGGCAGTTTGAAGTGTCCCTGTCGTTTGCTGCAATTGATACCCAAAATTTAGATTACAAAAACTTTGGTACCTTTGGCGAGGAACTTTCAAGCGAAAATAAACAAAAACTGATTCGTGTTCTCAAACAATTCGAAAGCGTTTTTGCTGAGAATGGCCCACTATGCAAAACGCTAAGTCACGAAATCTTGCTTTTTCGTGATGCGAAACCATATCGGGGTAGGTCTTACAAGCTTCCTCACGATTTGGTCACGGAGAGCCAACGTCAGCTGGATGAAATGTTGGTTCGAGGAGTTATTAAAAAGTCTAAATCGGCCTGGCGCTCACCCTGCTTTTTTGTAAAAAAAAAGAACGGAAAATGGCGATTCGTTGTAGATTTCAGGCGACTAAATGCAATGACTGTAAAAGATGCTTTTCCCCTCCCAAATATTGATAGTATTTTAACCACTTTTGCTGATTGCAAATTTTTTACCACGCTAGACTGTGCAAGTGGCTACTGGCAAGTACCCCTCGACAAAGATGCACAAGAACTTACTGCCTTCGAAATGTCTGGAGAGTTATATGAATTCAACGTTATGCCCTTTGGGCTATGTAATGCCCCTTCTACGTTTCAGAGAATAATGAACACGGTCCTATCAGGTTTGTCAGCCGTTCCCTACATTGATGACATTGTAGTCGCGTCATCTGACTTTGATACACATTTAAGCGATTTGAGGGCTGTACTGGAGCGGCTGAAAGAGCATAACCTTCGGCTACAACCCACAAAGTGTGTTTATGGTGCCAAAACTGTCAAATATTTAGGACATGTAGTTTCAAGTCACGGCCTTTCCCCTGACGAGGAAAAAGTTCAGGCCCTCAAATCCATGAAACCACCTCAATCTCGAAAAGATGCTGACAAATATTGTGGGTTCGTTAATTATCTTTCTCGATATTTTCCAATGCTAGCTGAAAAGTTGAAGCCCATTTTTGATGCAAAGAGCCAACGGGGTAAATTTGCTTGGTCCGATCAATGTCAACTGGCATTTGAGACAATCCGCTGCATAATTAGCAGCGACCTTACGTTGAAGTTTCCTGATTTCTCGAAACAGTTTTATTTGCATGTCGACGCAAGCGATGTGGCAATGGGGGCACATCTACATCAGGACTCGGGCCCACTAGGATTTTTCAGTCGCGTTTTCAGTAAAAGTCAGCAGAATTATTCAGCCACTGACCGAGAATTTTGTGCACTGTCAAATGCCCTTAAACATTTTCGGCACATAATTCATGGCTACCCCACCACTGTGTACACAGATCACAACTCGCTTATTGGACTGATCAACAATCGACCACCTGCAAACGGGAGGCACGCGCGGTACCTCATGGACATATCAGACTTTGATTTAACTGTGAAATATGTTCCAGGAAAATCAAACGTTGTAGCCGATTATCTCAGCCGAAGTAGTGAAACTGGAAATACTACAGCCACTGAATTAAATCCTTTAGCAACGTCATTTGTCCCAAAAGCGTGTAGCCTTGTTTCCCATTGTTATGCACAAGAGGAAAATGTCACAGACAACATTATTGAAATGTATCACAGCTCCGGGCATTTTAGCGTGAACAAAGTTCGAAAAGCTCTTTTGGAGGCTGGATACTGGGCTAAAAATCTGAGAGCACGGATTGCTGCAGTTGTGAACATATGTGACATCTGCAAGCAGGCAAAGAACAATACACATAACAGAAAATCAAATGGCCAACTACCAGACCTATCGCATGTTCAGCCGCGAGAGTTTGTGGCAATTGACATAGTAGGACCGTTGCCAGCATGCGGATCCCATAGATTTATTGTTACGATGATTGACCACGCGTCAAAGTTTCTGATTGCAGTGCCTACGTCTGAGATAAGTGCAACAAGAGTCGCGCAGATCTTTAAAGATAACTGGCTACACATGTTCGGCCCACCCAGAATTCTTCACTCGGATAATGGAAGACAGTTCATTTCGGCCGTTTTTACAGAACTTCAAAGAAGTAATTGTATTGTGGCAAGTCGTACGACCATCTACCATCCTCAGGGAAACGCGGTGCTCGAAAGAATTCATTCGACACTGAAGGACAGGCTTCGAACAATGGCCATGGAAGGCACAAGGTGGTCATCCGGTTTAACCGCTGCTACGTACAATATAAATAGACATGAGAATGCTACGGGCGTATCAGCGTACAAACTTATGTTCGGGTTCCAGCCCAAGGCCCCAGGAGATTGGCAAGAAACAGGAGTTCGCCAACCATGCACCTTACCTTGCCCAATCGCCGTTTATCCAAAAAATTTTCAAACCCGTTCTAGCTTATCACCTCGCTTTGGACAAAAAATAAATATAGTCGAAAGACTGTCCGAACAATTGGTCCGTTCAACTAAAGGAGAAATTTTTAACTTACAAAACTGCAAGGCTATTTTCAGATGAGACTTTTTGGAGGGGGGATAGTATCAGTATATAGTCTGCTGTATATGTTGTTTTGATGCCATTTAGTCAGCCTGATGATCGGTTCTCATACTATATAAATATACAGTTGAGTCTGGTGTTGTCTGTTTGTTCTTCACCGCACAGATACCTCACATTAATGTATTATTAGCTGACACCAATGAGGCCCTATTTAACTGAATTAAAATTTTTTTAAAAATCCGTCATTTCTGAGCACAATGAGTGATTTCAGTTGAAGTAACCATTATCCTGTTCCGTTCATAAGAATGCGAAGACACCTTATTTGACAGTAGCCAAATAAATTTGCCCTATACCTTTTTCGAATTGAGTAAAAAGGTTGATTATTTTTTTAGTTACAGCCTACCAAAGTCATAAAAACTGCCGTTTCTTGACTTTTTAGAAAAATTTCAGGCAAAATTTTGCTCACTGTAAAAATCTGCTAAATTATTACGTTTAGTTAAGCATACCAGTAGGTTCGTAACACATCAACGTGCCTTTGGTATAAATTGCGTAATTGTATGCGGAATTTTTTTACCACAGTGAAGAAATAACGAAATACGGGGAAAAATGCTTAAAATTGAGCTGATGAGCTTCACCAAAATAGTTGGCGTGCACACTATGAGTAACACCGACTCTTGAAAAATTGTAATTTTGTAAAAAATAAGTTGATTAATAATATGCAAAAGACCGCTTGTAAATTGATTTAGTAATTGCTACAAAATAGAACATTGAAAAAAGCTGCGAAAACGTAACTACCACCTTAATGCATAGAATTTGATAAATATTACAGTATTTGGTCATAATTTGGTCTGTCTTTGGTTAAATTTTGGTTTATTCTTTCGGTCGTATGTGTTAATCATAGGCATAGGTTATCGATTTTTGTGGTTTTACATGGTCATGAGTGTGTTTTTGGTGGTAAAAATTTTGGTTCATGGTCGGAATTTTTGTGAGTCTTTGGTTATTTTTTGGTCAGTTGTTACTGTCTTATGTGTAAATCATAGGCTTGCTTTTGTGATTTTTGTGGTTTTGCATGGTCGTTAGTGTGTGTTGTGTGGTAAAATTTTGGTTGATGGTCGGAATTTAGTCAGTATTTGGTTAGATTTTTGTCAGAAAATGGTTAAGTTTTGGTTAATACTTTTTGCTTTATGTGTTAATCATAGGCATAATTTATCAATTTTTGTGGTTTTGTATGGTCATTAGTGTGTGTTTTTTGGTAATATTTTGGTAAGTGTGTGAAGTATGTGTTACAAATGTGAATAGGCCTTAAAACTAGTTCTTTTGTCTTTCTATTCAAAACATTTAAACATACGGTCAACCTATTCACAAAACATGAGTAGACTTCGCTATGCCTTTGGCTTAGAGTTCAGAATAGCTACGAATTTCACGACGGTTGGTTCGGTTTTTCCCGGCGGGTTGCGTGTGTTATCTGTATTGCCCCAAATTGGTTATATCTGCCCTATGCCCCGTTTTCTTTGTCAATAAACCTATTTCTACTGGATTTATTGTGTTTTCCTAGTGTTTTTCTGGTAGCTTGATATTTTACGTAGTTTTTATGGGTTCTGGGTAGTTTTTGGGTAGTGAGCGAGCTGCGGCCCTATCTTTTAGCCTAGGACGGAGACACTTCGGTTCGGACTTGGAATCTAGACCATAAGTATTTCACAAGTGAATGGTCATTTTGTTGTCAGAATAGTGTAATAATATTTTAGATTGATTAGAGAATTAGATTAATGTAATAATATAGATTTAAATTAATATTTTCAGTATTTGGTCATATTTTAGTCAGTCTTTGGTTAAGTTTTGGTTTATTCTTTCGGCTGTATGTGTTAATCATAGGTATAGATTAGCGATTTGTGTGGTTTTGTGCGGTCATGAGTGTGTTTCTGGTGGTAAAATTTTGGTTAATGGTCGGAATTTAGTTAACCCTTTTTTTCACTATTTTTCACTGCCTTATTTGTAAATTATAGCTTGATTTTGTAATTTGTGTGGTTTTGTGTGGTTGTGAGTGTGTTTTTTGTGGTTATGTTGTAGTTGGTGGTGGTTGTGATCTATATTTTTTTATTACTTGTTGTTTATTAATTAAATATTTATTTCTATTCTACATTTTTTCAGTATTTACCACTCATTTTTCATTTTATTGTATTTCAGTTACTGTCTTACTGTAGTGCATGTCCTTGTCTCTGTAGTTAAAATTTGCACTTAAATCTAATTATCTTATGTAACAGTAAGCCGATTTTCATGATCTTACTGTCATTCGATAGCCTTATTTTTTAGCTATAGTGAGATATTTTGATCTAGTGTAGCCTTAACGTTGTGAAGTAGTAGGTTGTGTGTACTATCTAAGTGTTGAATGTAGGTTGTAAAATTTATTAATTACTTGTTGTTTATTAATTGTTTATTAGTATTACACATTCATTAGTATTTCACACACACATTATTTCAGTTTGTTATGCTTGTCTTACTGTAGTTTTGTAGAAAAATAGCTTAAATTTACACTCAAATCTAATTATCTTAAGTAAAGTAGGACGATTTTTATGATCTTACTGTCATTCAATAGCCTTATTTTTTAGCCATAGTGCGATATATTGATCTAGTGTATAGCTTTAACCGTTGTGAAGTAGCTGAAGTAAAACTATACGTGTATGTTTATGTGCTTAGCAGAAAAATTACCGGGTGACTGACTACTTTTACTAAATGCTACTCAAGTAATACTTTGTTTATAGAAATAATTCTTGTATCATGATTTAGCCCAGATATTTCTGCATCTTAATAATTAACGGCTATCACTAGTTATTTACTAAGGCTAACTCAAAAAAGTCGAAAAATGGGCAAATTTTTGCCTTATGCATCGTAGTAAAAGTTGGTTTTAAACTAGTTTCTAAGGCACTTCCGTGTACAATTGGTGAAAATTACCTAAAAATTACCACTAAAAATTAATTATCTTAACTAATGGGTGGACAATCAGCATGATCAATACTTTATTGGATAGCCATATATTTTGTGCGTAGTGCGACTAAGTAGCTAGTAAATCCCAGCAGATATTGCTAAGCTATAGTGTCTTAAATAAGACCATACCCCTATGTTTATGTGATAAACTAAAATTTTACCGGGTAAACTTCGACTCTCTCATTTTACTTAATGTTGTGTAACTCCAGTAATACTAGGGGTATCAACTTTATTTTTATATCATCGAATAGGTAATAGATTTGTGCATTCAACTACGTAAAAATTTTAGGGGTACAACTAACCAAATGGCCAGGCTAACTCAAAATAGTCGAAAAATTGTAATTTTTTAGCCTTATGCAGCGTAGTGAAAGGTGGTTTTAAACTAGTTTTCAAGGTACTTCGGCATACAATAGGTGAAAAATCCGCCAAAAATACCACTAAAAATTAATTATCTCAACTAATACTTGGGTGCTTAAGATGATCAATACGTCATTGGATAGCCCTATTTGTTGGTCATAGCGCTATCTAATTAACTAGTAAATCCCTCCAGCCATCTCAGAGCTATAGTGTCATAAGTAAAACCATTCCCCTATGTTTATGTGATAAACCAAAATTTTGCCGGGTAAACTTCGACTCTCTCTTTTTACATATCTCCCCATAACTCAGGTAATACTGGTCTGATCAACTAAATTTTTACATGACCATTTAGTCCATTGCGTAACGCAGAAAACTAGTTGATTAAGTTTATTGTATCTGCTACCAGTCCATAGCTACAGCCTGTAAAAGTCAAAATTTAGCCTTTTTAACCCACTAGGCAGCTGTAAAACTTCCCTGTTGTCTTACTGTAAACCAGTTTTTACACTACAAAAATGTGTTGACATCCAACTATTTGGGTAGAAAAGCTAAGTTTATTCCACTAAAGTCCCTATAACTTTCCTTATCCTAGTCCGATTAAAGTCATCAGGCAGTCACTGGAAAGCTCTATTTTTTTGGGCTACACGATCATATTCTAAAATAATTTTTATTCCCGAATATGTTTTAATAACTAACTTAATAACGATACCTTAATTTATCTACAAGCACAAAACAACCAATTTATAAATTTTTATTGTTAATACATATATATAACAACAGTATATATACACACACAAATGTACAGGTACAATTATAAATACATATACAGTTAGTAAGTGTGACAAAGAGTAACTCAATAAAGACTCAATAACAAGGATGAGTACTGTGTGGTGTGTGATGGTTATATTTTGAGTAATAACAGTATATATGGTGACTAATTGTAACATGGTAGCAGATGTTCTTTGATCTTCGGACTCGATTGATAATTTCATTGTATTTTGGAGACTTGCGGGACTTGGTCATTTTGGGACTTAAACTTGCGCTAATCGTTTAATCCGATTCCAAAAAGGCGATCAAACGATGTCCAAGAAAGTGTTGGAATTACAGGATATGAGTAAAGAACTCCTACAGGAACTAGCAAACAGTTTTGGTATTTCGTATAATTTATCAGATACAAAACCGGCCCTGCTGCAATCAATTTTATATAATAATGATTCGTTGACAAAAGAGACTGTATATCAAGTAACATTTGACTCAGATCGCCAAAAAATTTCCATGACCCCTGTACAAATTATGTCTCATGGGTCACTGACTAGCGATACAACGCCCACCTCGGTCAAAGTGGAGGACACACTGAGTTCTGGGTACCAACGCTTGCAGGTAGAGCAAGAGAAATTGCAGCATAATGTTAAAACTTTATCAGAAGTTGTAAAAAAGATTAATAGTAAACTGCAAGGCCTGGAAAGCACAATGTTCCATACTCCACGCACTCCTGGTACTGTGCATTTCCACCTGGCAGAAAACGAAACGGATCCTATTGCCCTAGCAGTGCAGTATGCTGAAAAGCTACGAGCGGAACAGCCATCCTTAACTACGCAGCAAGTCACTGCTTTAGTGCAACAGCGCGTGGCCAATAACGCAGCGACACCAATAAGCAACGCTGGTACTGCCGACACACCCGCACCACTAAATAGTTCGCGTACTATCACCGCGCTTATTGGTAAGCTAGACAAGTTTCAAGGTGACAAAATGAAGACTATGTCAGTTGGTGCCGTGTGCTAAAGCTGACAACGCAAGACCTACCTGAGCAAGAGCGCAAAACTGTTTTTCGTAGTTTACTCCGAGGTCGCGCGCTAGAACGTTTTGAATCCTTGAATATAAAAGACTCTACGTCAATGTCACTGGAAACGCTGATGCGTCTATTAGAGAAAGAAGTTATACCAAAAGGAACCATGGTGGCTTATCAAGGGCGATATTTTTCTCGAGTTCAAAAAGAAGGTGAATCCGTGGAAGATTATTTTGACGATCTCCGTTGGCTGACTCGCGTAGCCTTTCCAACACGGTCGAAACACGAAAGAAACAAAGAAATGCTGCCCAAATTTATCTCTGGCCTTGCCAAAGATCTTCAAGCTTATGTGACAATGGCTGAATGTGACACTTTAGAGATGGCCCAGGTTCGAGCTCGACAGGGAGAAAGCATCCTAAAACAAAGAGGACTCTTGCAAGGTCACCCGAACGGGAAAACAAACGACACACTAAAGCATAATGACGATATTCAAGTAATTGCGACTAACGCGTCAGATGATACCTTGCAGTTCACGGGAAACCTATTTTCTGGTCAGTTGCGTCGTAATCCCACCCAAGAACGTTTTGTGGAACGAGGCCGGAATAGATACACATTTGGCCAGAGAGGTCAAGGTAACCGAAGGATTAACTTCTATAGGTATGGCAACCAACTCACTTCCACTGGGTGTTACAAGTGCGGTGGTACTGGAGATATTGCTAAAGAATGTGCCAGTAATAAAACTAACAGAGGGTTTTGTCAGAGCAGAGGACGCAATATAAGGGGGTCACGTCGAGGAAATATACCGCGTGGTGCCTACGCAGCAAGTACTACTTGGCACCGTGATGAGCAGAAAGCAGTGCGAAACTACCAAACAGACAGTAACGACGTAGATAGTTGTGACTACAGATATGATGCTGGTACCGTCCAAGAAATTGCTACAAAGCCCCGTGCAAGCAAAACTTTTGTTAGAATAGTTGCAGAAACCATAGTCGCAACTGCTTTAGTAGATACAGGATCTGATTTAACGCTAATAAGTCGATCAAAGCTACGTCTAATTGGAAATAAAACAATACTACCTACAAAAGTTACAGCTACGTCAGTGTCAGGTCACCCTCTACAGATTTTAGGCCATACGGATCTTATGTTTACCACTGGTAGAGATAAAATACAACAGCGAGTACATGTAGTTGAGCACTGCCCATATGACATTATCATTGGAAATGACATGCTACAAAAAGCAAATGCCGTCGTTTCATACAGAAATAAAACTGTACAGTTAAAGAACCATATCTTCCGCATTGAACACAATTCAAGTTCTGCTACAGACAGCGTTCAAACTATATGCCTTAGTGATACTCGTGTTGTTCAGCCATACTCCGAGACATGGCTTGCAGTAACCGTACCAGATCAGTTAAAAAATGAGTCCGTTTTGGTTCAGCCAGTACTAAAGCATATTGAATTCATAGACCCAGATGATTTAACTGAAGATACAATGAAAAGTCCCAGTATATTGAATATCGAAGCCGTAGAAGTAGAAGGAAACGTCCAAAAAGCAACCTCGCAGATAGAAATTAAAATACGGAATACCAGTAGACACAGCATATTGCTCGGCCACGGAACTGAAATCGCCACAATTGAGCACATAAGCGACGAACGGATACAGCCGATTCTAGGAAAATAGCGAGCTTCAAAAGAGCGTGTTAGAAACACTGGAATTAATTCAAATGGAGAACGGTTACAGAAGATTCTCGATGCAGTGAAATTCGATGAATTAGAGATCGATTCAGATCAAAAAGAAAAGTTTAAAAGTATTATACAAAAGAATATGAGCACTTTTGCACTGGAAAACGAAGAATTAGGACAAACAGGTATTATAAGACATAAAATTCATACGGGAGACCACAAGCCTATTTATCGCCGACCATATCGTGTACCACACGCGCAAAGAGAAGAAACTGATAAAATGGTGGATGCAATGTTAGCCAAAGGAGTCATCGTACCCTCAAAAAGTCCGTGGAACTTTCCTATAGTCCTAGTAAGAAAGAAAGATGGGTCCTCGCGGTTCTGTGTGGATTATAGAAGTTTGAATGCTATAACAACTAGAGACGAATACCCACTTCCAAGAATCGATGACGCATTAGACAAACTAGGGAATTCAAAATACTTTACATCTCTTGACTTGGACTCTGCGTACTGGCAGGTTTTGATGGACCCCAATGATAGATGCAAAACGGCGTTTTCCACATTACGCGGACATTGGGAATTTAGAGTCCTCCCGTTTGGCCTTACAAATGCGCCGTCTACGTTTCAACGGCTGATGGAAACAATTTTTACCGGTGTTGATAGGCTAATAAATTATCTAGATGACTTATTGATTCACTCAGCCAGTTTTAATGAGCACTTACAAAAACTGAATCAAGTATTAGCATTGCTGCAGAAAGCTGGACTGAAAGTCAAGGCAAAAAAGTGCACCTTTTTTCGGCATAAAACCCCTTTTCTTGGACACATTGTCACTCCAGATGGGATCAAACCTGATCCAGCAAAAGTCACCGCTGTAAAAAATTATCCCGCACCAACCAATCAGAAAGAATTGAGACGATTCTTAGGACTTACGTCGTATTATCGCCGATTTATAGCTAATTTTGCAAGTATTGCAGCGCCTTTGACAAAACTGCTCGAAAAAAATGAGACTTATGAGTGGACGGAAGTTTGTAAAGCTGCTTTTTCAAAACTCAAGACACGGTTAATCACAGCGCCAATTTTACAGTATCCCGTTTTTACAGAACCGTTTTATCTATTAACTGACGCAAGTACAACTGGCCTGGGAGCGATATTGGCTCAGCGGACAACAAATGGTGAACAAGTAGTTGCGTTTGCAAGCCGCGCCTTGAGGCCGAACGAACGGAACTACTGTACAACAGAACTGGAAGCTCTGGCGGTCATTTGGTCAATTAAATATTTCCACGTATATTTATACGGGCGAAAATTTCAAGTAGTCACAGATCACAGATCGTTGGTGTGGTTGCTAACCGCAGAGCACACAAACACCAGGTTAGCCAGATGGGCCCTCTGTTTGCAAGGATATAACTTTTCAGTCTTACACCGACCCGGGTTAAAGCACAGTAATGTGGATGCCTTGTCAAGGTGTTTCGAATCTATCCCTGTAATGAAAATGAAAGATGGTCAAATAAAAACCTTAGAAGTTCAGTGTAGTAGCTTAAATAGTCACCTTGTAGTCCAGAAACAGGTGTCTGTCGCGACTCTAAAGCAAGCGCAGAGACGGGATCCAATGCTCCAAGTCATGTTCGATTACCTAGAATATAGTAAGCTTCCGACGGATAAACAGCATGCAAAAAAATAGTACTAATGTCGGAGAAATACATGATTGACGACGGTATACTTTGTCATATTTTCGAGGATGGTAATCGTCGCCGTTTGAACAGAATCCGGAAACAAATAGTTGTACCTAGTGAATTACAAGACACAGTGTTTTGTGCACTCCATGAAGATCCATTGGCTGGTCATTTATCGTTTGAAAGAACGTACACTAAAATTAGAGCGAATTATTTCTGGAACGGCATGTACAAAGATCTACAACAAAAGTGTCAAAAGTGTAAAAAATGCCAACGTCGAAACAGACCAATTCCGGGTTACACAGCACCATTACAACCGCTTCCGGTCGAGGGACCATTCCACCGCGTAGTATGCGACGTGGTCGGCCCTCTGCCGTTATCAGAGAAAGGAAATAAATACTTGATTGTATTCAGTGATTATTTCACAAAGTGGGTGGAAGCGTATCCGGTGAAAGACTACAAAGCGGAGACAACGGCAAGACTATTTATTGATGGTGTAGTGTGCCGACATTCCGCTCCCGTGCAATTATTATCAGATAGGGGTACCAATTTTACCTCCGAACTAGTCAACTCAGTTTGTAAAATAATGCAGAGCGATAAAGTTGCTAGCACCGCTTGTAGACCACAGAATCAAGGTTTGGGTGAACGATTTAATCAGACATTTATTAAAATGGTGTCTAAGTGGACATCAATGAACCAAAAGGATTGGGACAAATACATACCCCAACTACTATTCGCTTACAGAACATCCAAGCATGAAACGACACAAGAATCACCCTTCTTTTTACTTTATGGTAGAGAGCCCAGGTACCCGATCGATGTACACTTGA
The DNA here is from genome assembly GCA_030248245.1 of Trissonchulus sp. WLG1_4. Taxonomy (NCBI): domain Eukaryota; kingdom Metazoa; phylum Nematoda; class Enoplea; order Enoplida; family Ironidae; genus Trissonchulus; species Trissonchulus sp. WLG1_4. Next base: position 12,810 of record JASANF010012256.1, on the reverse strand, counting down.
AAGCCGCTAAACAAGAGTATCGCGATGTGAATGATTACCGAAAGGAGTTAGTGACAAAGTTACAAGCAGCCTGGAAGATTGTATCAGAAAATATCCAAGAGAACCAACAGAGACAAAAGACCAAATATGACCGAAATTCCAAGTTTTCGGGATTCCCGGTGGGCGATAAAGTTTGGTTAAAAAATCAAGCAGTACCGCAAGGGCACGCCAAAAAGCTGGCAGCACAATGGAAGGGACCCTATCGAATAGTTGGACAAGTCGGCCCTGTGAACTACCAAATAGGTGATCTTAAAAGAAATCCATTAAAATTTCATGATGTAATTCATGCCGACAACTTGAAGCCCTGTTACGAATAAAGCACCGGGACGTTGCTCCCTAAGAAGGGGGATGTGACAAAGAGTAACTCAATAAAGACTCAATAACTAGGATGAGTACTGTGTGGTGTGTGATGGTTGTATTTTGAGTAATAACAGTATATATGGTGACTACTTGTAACATAAGGAACGTCCCGACTGTTTCGAAATTGTGTCAGACCAAAATTTTTAGCACCTAGTAATTTACGCACTCCGTACTAAACATCCTTAGCCTAAACATAATGAGAGTCAGGCTTAGCGTAAAATGGAAAAATGCTGACAAAATTTATACCATGAAGTTGATTATTTCCTACTTATCTAGTTTATTACCTGATTTCAGTCACATTCGTTGAAGTTTTTTTAGTGGTTAAGATTGATCAAATAATCTGATTAGACTGATAAATCTGTTGCATAAACCAGAGGTAGATGAGTAATACCAATAGGGTAACATATGACAAGAACAACAAGGTAACAGCATATTAGTATCAATAACAACTTAAGTTATAAAATGGCTATAAGAACAACAAGTATAGACAATGTGAGTACAGAACGTGAGTACAGAATGAGAGTACAGAAACCTTTACAGTAACAAAAACTAATGGAAATTCGTACAGAAATGCTAATTTTTCTGTAAAATTAAGTGATTTTGGAGTGATGTGTGTTTTTAACACTAAATAAGTTTGTGGTTACTGAGTGGTTTCTGCGTGTTTTAGGCGGTGGTTAACGTAAATTTTTGCTTGTGCGTGTGTATTGCGTGGTGGTGAGAGTAATTTTTGTTGTGAAAATTGAAGTTTCTATGTTTATATGTGTGTTTTTTAAATTGTAGTGCTTTTTTCTGTATTGTTACTGATTGATAGTAGCATTATGCAGCTTAATATTCTTTTTAAGTATCGATTTTTACTAATATCTTGTTTGTTCATTTGGTATGTAAGTCTTGGCATTTTCTGTGTCTTTTTTCGTTTTGATAAGCGTTTTTGGTGTTTTTCACGTAAATTTCTACTTTATGCACATTGCAAGGATATTTTATGCTTTTTTAGCTCAATTTTACACTATGTTATAGTATTTGTAAATAGATTTGTACCGTACGTTAATTAGATTTACATAAATACCTGATTAACATTAAAAAACATCACAGGTAGCACGCAAGACGAGTAAGAAATTATTGTTAAGAAAATAATGTGGAGGAATAATAATTTGATGAATGCACTACCAGTATGAATTTGTGATATTCTCAGATTTTTTTCTGGTTGCAGAGACTTATGTACGGTATAGAAAGCAAATAGTGTAGTTTTGATTATAAGGTTGTTTCATAAATTCTGCAACCTACTTCAAAGCAACAATCATCTTTACACGGTAAACTTAGCTGTCTGACGATTCCGCCGGTGACACTAAAAGGATGATGTAGAATTTTAATAGTTTTGCACAAATTCCCATGAAAGTATTTAACTGTTGTGTTTGTTCTTATCTGTAGTCGTATCTAGAATCAAAAACTTGCAATTATTACTTACTTAAGTATCTGTAATGATCCTTTTTTTCTATTTTACACGATTTTATTCTACATTATATCATATAATACTGAAAACGGTATATTTTCATGCTTCAAAATAGATATTTCAGGTTAGTCACAGCAAAGAGAACTACCTAGCGTCACTATGCATTAAAATTTTTTGTGCATTCACTGAACTGAAAGTTTTAAATTTTTACTTATATATTTAAGAAAAATAATGAGAAATTATTAGTGAAGGCTTTTACACGAATTAAAATAACAGGTTCAAACTTTATATTTTAACGAATCTATCAAGTCATTCAGTCGTACTTTCATACAGTTGAATAAATAAAATTATATAGTTAACTTTAACCATTATAATTTAACAAAGCAGTGGTTGAATAATTTAGGTATTTCCTTCGTGGTATAATAAATCTACTAGGTTTAGTTTCCGCTAATATTTCATTTAAACTCCTTGTTCTGAGTCATAACAGTGTAATTTCGGCCGTTTTTTTCGTTAAAATTATTGAAATATATGTATGTAACTTGTTCATTAAACAAAAAATAGCAGCAATTTCTTAGTAATTTCTACTGGTTATTTGAAAAAACAAGGAAAAAGACATTGCAAAGTTGATATATTTATGCAGTTATATTAACATTCAAAATACAATACATATACCTTTAGTGTTCACTGTGCGTTTTAGTATGTTTCGTATAGGTAACTAGCTGATATCTGTCAGTAAACTTGTCATTTTTACTTATCCTCAGACGTCTAACTAGAATTTTCAAACAAGGTCAATATAGTTTTCAGACATGTACCAACTTATTCCAACCGTTTATGTTCTAAAGTCCTGATTTCGTGTAAATATCAAACGATCGATTAATTTAACTTGGCATATACTAAAAAAACCCGTAACACCCGTAGCAAACGCCTAATAGGAGCAGAAATGCTAGTGTTGTATATTCAGGGTCCCACCCTTGTTGACCTAGCCATTTTATGTTTAGTTTGGCATTGATCTGATATTCATGTTTAGTTGTCATAGTAACAGGCGCAATTGAGCCTAAATTGCACGTATTTTAGTTATAATTTAAGAACTTAAATTCAGTCTAAAAAGTGATTCTATTGTGTTCTCATTATGTTTCGAATTATAATCTGGAAGGGGGAATTGAGTTTGAGTCTAAAATGTAAAGTTTGAATTAGTGTTGATAAGAGTGCAATGCAAGCTAGATGGTTGGCTTGTTGGGAACCATGATGGCCGGTTGTGTTTTATAACAGGGGGACAAATTTGCGGGTTGTAATACGAAATATTTCTGAGTTTAGGGGGATAAACGTCTCAAGTTAGGGTTTGAATATTGACACAAATTATCGCATTATTTATCGTATTCTATATGCTCTGTGCAGTTGTTTTCACTGTGTAAATTATATTTTTGGTTTGTCAGTAAATATTGGAGTTTTAATTGTCCGAGTTTGAAGGTCTGCTTTTGCTCTCTGTGTGGTCTGAATTAGGGCCCGTAGGGGTAGGAATTAGAGTGCTCTCGAACCTGTCATTGAGCGAGTTCTAGACCAGTAGTTTCGACGATCTCAGCGTCAAGTTGTTTTACTGCGCGCCTTCCGGCACAGATAGGCACCGGTCACGGATATTGAGACTAGCCCGCCAGCTCACGCGGATGACATAAGACCGGGGGCCGCAATATAACAAAGTGGCGACCGTGAACTAGGCTTTGGAGCACCTAAGACGCCTCGACGTGTGAAAATGTTTTTTGTTTAAAATTTACTGAATTTTGTGTTTGTTGCCGGTTAAAAATCCGGTGAGTGGAACCAATTGCACAATAATACACCCCCCCTCATGAGCACAAATACTGGTTTTCTTGTGTAATTTTGGAAAAATTTTGGGATAAATTTCAGCGAAATTGGAAGCAAAACGGTAAGTTGTTTATTTTATATATTTTTAGTGTTATTTGATTTTCGTAGATTTTAACGGAGTTTTTACAGAATTTTGTCAGGGGAGTAGAGTGTAAGAAGGGGAGCAAGTTTTGACCGCTCCTAGCCCCGAAATTTTGATTTTTCAGACGAATTTCTCCCCCCCCCCTAAGCCTAAGCCTAAGCCTGAACTGTGATTTTTTGAGAGGAGTCTGCTGCAAAATTTAGCGACTAAAAGTAAATTCTAGTGCCAGAATCGGAATCTACGGTAGCGAAAACCCTAGAAAACACACTTTCCGTAAAATTTTTGGCTGATTTTAGTCTAATTTTTCGCCGAAAGCATTTCAAGTTACACTGTTGGAGGACACCATTTTGAGCAACACGTACGTATATAATTTTGGAATTTTTGGAATTTTTGTTTCGAATTGCGATTTTTGTCAACTCCCCCCTAGTCTATCATCAAGTACACCCTACCCCCCTGCTCTACTCCATTTTTGTGGAAAAATTTCCAGATTTTCAGCAAAATATAGGCTGAATAGCATTTGTCTAGAAATTGTTGAAAATACGAAATTTCTGCACATATATCTTTAGTTTTTTAATCTATATTATTAAGATACGTTTATAATTTATACATATTAGTTACTTTTAGGCTTTCCTTGCAATTTCTATTCGAATAAGACGAATATATATTGTGTAATTTTCTGTTGTGCGCTATTTTCAAGTGTTTCAGATTATATACATTTACCCTTCAGGATTCAGCCTCTCGGTCACGGTCAAGTTTATTTGTTTTTGTGTTTTCTTTGTTGATATTTATATTGAATTAGTATTGCATTAGTCTGACATATTATTGCTGATGAGTAATTAATTTTGTGAGTAGTAATTGTGATTTGATTAGTAAAGTGTAAACTAGTTGAAATTAGTGTTTTGAATATATACTCGATATTTGCGACTACCTAATGAAATTGACTATTGATTCTGAATATTGATTTTAATCTAGTATTTTGATCTTCTGAAATTACTTAATTATAGTCGTACTATGTATACTTTTACTGTTTTTTCAGATTATATTTTGCAGAAACTCTCGGAAACCAGTGCCCCAAGGATAACGGCCCCCAGCCAGCAACTTCCAAGTAACCACCGACATTGACCGGGCCTACCAGTCAAGCCTCCATACCCCACACAACCACGAACGTTGCTGCGTGTAACCCCTGAGGTTATTATAGTTAGTATTTGATATTGATCCGTGAAATTTTTGCTAGTTTATAGTATTTTTGTTACGTTTTATAGTATTGTCGGTTAAATTTAGAACCTCGAGATTGAGGTACGAGGAGGTCGAATTTTCCCAGCTACAAAATTTTCACCGGGTTAAGGTGAAAATAAGTCACTAGTGTCACCCCGAACTTAAGGAAATTTTTGTCCGACCAAAATCCTTACGTTTTTGGTAAAAATTTTACATTCGGCAAATTCGGCCTGGTTTTTAGCATTTTTGTAGTATACACTAAAATCGCGATTTCGGCTAAAATTTTTCTGATCAGTTTCTGAAAACGGTTTCAATTGCAAGCTAATACAGTAAATTTACGGAATTTACCTTGATTCGGAGCAAAACTTATATTTTGACCTTATAACCGGTGAAAAGATTGGAGCTGAAAATTAGACATTTTGAGCACTTTATTGTATACATTGCAAATTTTTTAATCTCTCTGAATACAATGAACACCTCAGGTGGTGCACGAATTCCACGCACACCAGTTCGACCTAATGTAGACAATACGGATCTCGACTCGTCGATATACCGAGTCGACCCAGCACACCCCGAACAGTCGGCCATGGGCCAAGTGACTCTGAACGTGCCTGAGGGCACTGAAGGCACAAGTGTAGGTGCTATAGTAGGTAGGGATTTAACAGGCCGGGGCGCTTGCGCCGGCCATGTAACTTTTGCAGATTGTTCCTCCGACGAGGAATACCACCGCAGATTGACGCGCGAGCAAAAGCGCAAGCTGGAGTTGAAGCGAGCGGCAAAACAAGCCGCCAGTCTCGCACAACAACTGGAGTCTGCCACCCTCCAAGGAGCAGCCGCGCACCTACACATGCCACGCCAGCCATATCCACAAGCCGAAATAGGCGCAGAGGCGCAGATTCGGGGTTACACACAACACACACCTGCAACGAACAAACCCTGGGACGAAGCGCGGGCTGTAATTACAGACCGTGCCTCCTCGCAGGGTTTGACACATGCGTTGGCTGAAGGCCAACAAATAGTAGTAACGACAATGGAGTTTGAAAATGGAGCCAATACACTGAGCTCGCAGCTCGGTGCACCAAATTTCCCAGTGCAAGCCACCTCGCACGATGGCGAACAGCTCTCTATGCCGGCGACTACGCCTAAATTTCCCAATTTTCCGGCTACCACGCCCAAATACCCAAATTTTTGTCTACCTAAGTTATTGAATGAGCAGTTTGAACTGCCAACTGAACCAATGTTCCTCTACACACGCACAAACACTACAAACACATATACGCAGCCGATTTTTGCAGTCAATCAGGTGAAAGAAGCAAGTAATTTTGGGGCACAACAGCAAGCACACATTATTCAACCTGAGCCCCAGCTTCAGTGGAATTCTACAGCACAGAACCAAACACGAATGTCGCAAAACCCCATAGTGCGCACACAATATGCATCTACACCCACAAATTCGGGAATGGAGCAGGGTCCGCAAATTGCGCAAAATACCTTCCATTTGGGGAATACAGCGTTGATAACGTTTTCTGCAGAAGGTGATGTCACTCGTATAGCTAGAGCGTATGGCATGGACACCACGACGTCAGTGGTCGCATTTGGGCAAGTATGGAACTATATTGGTTACAATTTTGCACCACAAAAGAATCTCCAACCGATACCGGGTAAACCCGGGCAGTCATGGCGGAATTGCCGAGAAAACGAAGGCAAAGAATGGTTTTTGCAGATGTTCGATGCAAAAGATATAGTCCCACCATGGCAACTTACACACACACCAATCCCAACGGTAGCCAGTTTGAAAAGTGCGGTCACTGATGTTTGGTTTGCATGCCAGTTGCTATCAGAGCTAGTAAGAGTGGCACACCCTGATCCTTTTGCCTTTCAAAAGATCTTGGAACAAAAAGTGGTGAAACTCACACATCCAGCGGTAGCCCAAACGGCATTTAAACTGGAAATGAAGCACACACCACCCAAATTGGAATATTTGGCACCAGGCGTACCACTGCTATACCCAAAAGCTAAAATATCAGTTCAGAAGGAGTACGTCAAACCAAACACACAATGGCCAAATTTTGGACAGCCGGAATACAATCGAAAGCAAAGGGTCTGTCTATTGGAATTCGTTGATCGAACTTTTGTTGATGCTAAGGAAGAACGGGAAAGACTGAAGAAATTGCGGAAACAACAACGGCAAGAAGGGAGAGAGGAAACGCAAGAGTCGGAGAGTCACACACAATATCGAGTAGTAGCGCATACATCACACACAACCTCAGAAGTCACGGAAGAGCCCATAACAAAGAGTCTGCCAGCAACAATTCAACAAATTAATAATGCTAACATTGGTCTGTGGTTACAAAATGTCGACCCAGTGAATTACGCTGTGATATCTCAAAGTGTTAGCCCGGTACACGAGGAAAATGAATGGGAGTTAGAGACTGTAAGATCAGAGGGAGTAAAGACACCAGGGTTAGATATATTGGAGTTCGAAGAAGGGGAGGAACCACACGAGGAGCACACACTAGAAGGGGAGACAGAAGTAAGTCTGGATACAGGACGAATTCGTTCCAAGTCACAGTCAGTAGCTTCGATTCCATTACCAACACGAACGGAAAAACAGAGAGTAACATCTGGAAAGACCGATAAGGCACCAGAGCGAGTATCGTGTAGTTTGGAACAATTATACAAACAGTCAAAGGTCAAGGAAACTAAGTCAGAATCGGAATCAATACAACTAGTAGTGGGTGAGGCGGAAATTTTAACTCTAGCTATGCTAAGAGAAATCGCAAATACACCACCACCACCCCCCTCCCCCACTCCCACCACCTCTCCCATCTCCACCACCACCCCCACCTCCTCCACCTACCACACAAACACAAGAGGCAAGTACACAACATGGTCAGATTCTAGCAATAACATCAACGCCACTGCCATCGATCGAAACATTTATGTCAAAAGATGTACCAACTAAGGAAGCACAAGTGTCGGTTACACCAAAAATATCACACACCAATATTGGAGTCATTCGCATGGCAATGGACAAAGTATGCCAAGAGCTAGTACCAGATGCCTTCGATGAGCATGTGACAGAAGCAGAGGCATGGCATATAGTACGAACATCGATACCGGCACCTTGGGGAATGCCAGTCCCACAGTTTGATTACATTACAGGGAAAATAAAAATCCAAGTTACACACATGGAACACACACAAGAAGGTATTCCACCAATCCCACGGGTAGATGAAGAAGGAAAACACAGAATCGAATTCATCCGAATCCCACAAATAATGGATCGAAAATGGGTGAAACTACCCTGGAAGGGCATGCCAATTGGATTGATTGACATCGAAAAAGCCCCAAGAGTATTACAGTGGCTAGAATCGGAACGCAAGCTAGAAAAAAACGAAGTTATAGTGCCTAAGTTAGGAATGGTCTTGGAAGGAGGAGTAGTGTTAGAGAACACACCAAAAATACGGGAACTCGGTGAAGTAGAGGCACACATTAAAGAGATTCCAGCAATCAAACTCGACAAAACAGGTGAACTCATTAAGTTAGCAACAGAGGATGAAATCAAGATGCAACAGGAAGAAGACGAACAGGATGTAGGCTCAGAAGGTCCATTGAATAAAGAGTTGCCAAAGTTAACACAGGAACAAGACTGGGAACACATAGGTGAGAAAGAACAGAGTAAAGAAGTGGTAACATGTCAGAATGAGTACCCAGGAGTAACTAGGGACGGAAAACCCGATGGAAACCTAAGGAAAGGGTCAAAGTTTGTTGGAACAGATTGGCTGAAAGTTCATCAAATCACACATGAAGAATATGGCCCAGAACGATGCATTAGTCTATGTACACCATCAATAAAACCGGTGACACGCCCATTCATGGGTCCGGAAAGTGCCCCAACACACGAATTTGAGCAACTACAAGTGCAGGCACCGATAGTGCCTAGTGATAAGGAACCGCATACACATCGACCAACATGGAATGACATGGATACACACCCACCGGAAGTCGTCAAACGATTAGCGAAGGTAAGTCACACACGAGTGTTAGTTAAGTGTTGGTCGTCTTCACGATGGAAAGTACTGCAACGGCCAATATCGAATGCTATTAAAGAGGTAAACCCAATACACCCAATCAGCGAGTACATGGAGGAGCTAATCCAACAATGGGCTGAAACGGATGAGCGAATCACACAAGTTTTGGGAATACCCGTACAGTTGGCAAAATGGCTCAAACAAAAGATCTTCGAAAAATTTGCAGCACGGATTGAAATTGACGTAACCGACACACAACACGATGAGACACACAAGCTGAAAGACGAGTTTGAACGTCCGGTGATTAATCCACCCAATGATAAAGTGGTCAAAGTATATATTCCACCATTGTACACTAGGCAGGGTCAGCTTATGTACTATCCGATGTTGTTAGAGGGGCGTAGTTGGAACGCAGACAATGCATTTGTAGCGGCGCTTTCAATCACACTGCCAAAATTACATCAGGTTCCAGAGTTAATGGAGTTACCACCACACGATAAACTGGGAATTCTAGTCACACAATCGACGATGATGCTACACTATGCTGATGTTCTGCAAGAAATCTTGATGACCAAAGTGAAAGATGCCAGAAAGCAAAAGCATAGACACCCGAAAATTTTGCCATTTGCGAAAAGTGCCTATCCGATATCTAATCAATACACTGCAAAGTTAGGGGAATCTTCTATCCCATTTGTACATAAAGACTTGCAATTCTTCACAGCTGAGCAAGCCTATTATTATCTAAAGGCACTAGAAGGATATGGACTACATGATGTAGCAGAACAGTTAGCATGTGCCACGTCACACTCACAAATGAAATCAATGGCATTTGTACTGTTAGCTAGTGATAATGTGAGAGCTACGTTATGGTACAAAGCAATGGCCTTTCGAACTATGTATGCTATTTGCTTGGCACGTGCACATCAGTTAGTGGAAGTCAAAACTTTCTTGCAGAACTCAGGTATAGATGTACTTGTTAGTGCAGACAGAAACGACAAACGCTGGAGCGTAGGGATTGTCCGAGATAGTCCAGTGTTTGATTTCATTAGCACGTTCCCAGGAACAAATTGGTTAGGTAAGTGTTGGATGATAGTGCGGGATGTCTTGTTTCCGAAAAGGCTGAGCAACGAAGACCGAAAATATCTGAGCAGAGAGTACAAGAAGCGTTTCAAAGATAAGGTCGAACCGTCACAACCCAATTACTGATACGACGACTAGGTGAGATACGGACAGGGCTTATGGGAAGCAACCGGAATGGTTACAAGGTGTTGTTTGCTCTAGTTGCTGCTTATATGCGTTGTCCGGCAAGTAGGTCGGCGGGCAACATAACTAACCGGGATAGTTATCGACTACGTTTTGCCTCGGGCGGTTATGGAACCCGCCGTACTGTTAGTGATGCTCGGTGTTTGAATTGGTGATCAATGTAATCTAATTGTGATTATTAGTCTGCCGAAATCGGGATGGAAATCGGATGCGTTTAGACCTAGTTGAGGCAGAATAAGTGTTATTGTTTATGTCTACTAACGAACTACTAACTAACTAACAGATTATATACTAGAACTGAGATGGAAACTGTTAGCGGTTAGACTCGGTGAAGGTATTTCAACAATTAGTTAGTAAATAACATCGAACTTGACTCACGGCTGACCAGAACCGGGATGGATACCAATAGCGGTCAGACCTAGTGAGCAGCCGAAATAAAAACCCGAACTGTGACTGATGATAACCCCGAAATGAATCACTGAAGCTTGGATGGATAACGTTAGCGTTTTGCCCTAGCTGAAGTATATAAACGAACAAATTATTGTCGAACTGAATTCATAATTATTATGTGTGCGTTTAAGTTAAAGTCCAAAATTATAGTGACAATTAGGTACGGATGAAAATATGTAGCGGTAGAATGGTTACCCGATGAGGTTTGCTCCGTTGCTATATAGATTTAGAAGTATCATGGCATGACGTCAACTGAATTGAACCAGGCACGGAAGGTACTCTGTCAGTAGAATGGTTATCGGTAGCGTTTTGCTCTGCTAACAGGGTATGATAAGCTTTGGGGAAGTCAATAGACGTCTCTTTGTCATACACGGCATGTCACTTATCATTTCATTTTGATTATGTGGCCTATATGTTAGTTGCATGTTTTGCATCCTTTCGGTCGAGTTACTCGCGGGTAGCTTGGCTTATAGAGGACACCCTAATTTGTAGCAAATGTAGGCAGAAGTGGAGATATAGTGCATGATTTTCATACTGTAGAAGGTTGAGGTACGTTCAGCTGGCTATGCCGTGGCCAGGGTGCTGAGACCGGATTTGTCCAATGAAATAGTGAAAATTGACGCATGAAATATATTTTTTTGTCTAACAAAGTAATACTGTAATTATGTAGATACTAATAGAAATTTGCGCTAACAGCTGTACTTTTGATACTTGCCATTATTTTGATTTTCGTTATTTTGATCTAGTATGAATTTTGTTTATTTTGTTTCTCTTGTTTAGCAGTTTTGTTTCGAAATGCCTGTAGATAGCACTGATGTATATGCTTTACTGTTTTAGAGTCTATCATAGATCTTATTTTCGTGATAATCTCACTTTCCCTCGGGTACATGTGTATATTTTTGATTGTTTGCTAGTAGTCACTCTGTTAGTAGTCTATGTTTTTCTTTTTTTGCCTTAGTTTGGTTATGATACTTTGTGTTGTTATGATTATATTTTACTCACTGCCAGTTTTATTATGTGTCCTAATTTTTGGTTTACACTTTAGTTTTGTTTATAGTGTTTCTTTTACTAATTGCTGGAGCTAATTCGACCCACCTTTTTGGTTTTACTAACTTTAGTAATGTATTTTGCAGTAGTATTTTCAGGGATAATAGCGACAAAGGTCAACCAGTGGATTTCACAAGTAAAGTTTATGGGTAATGCATGGGGTTTAAAGTACACATTGGAAATTATATGGGTATACATATCTTGCGCACACATTGACATCAGTAGCGGTCCCAGCGGAAAATGTTATGCTTGCCAGTGAGGCGAATTTAATTTTATACGTATGAGAGGGCGCAGCCCAGTGAAAGGGACCATATAATGCACGCACAGTATCATACGTGGGATACAGAAATTAACACCGAGAGGACACTGTATGAGGCAGGCATACTACGTCGCAGAGGGCACCACACACAGTCCCGAAAGGGGGGCACACCGTTATGGCTGTGCAAGCCATGCCGGTAGGCCTCACAAATGGAAGCGTGTGCGAATGTGTGCATAAGCTATTGGAATCAAAATTTTCTCAAAATTCTAGTAGAACGTGAGCTGGGTTATACTTAAACGACTGCTGCCTGCTACCTAAGGATAAATATAAAATTTTACGTAAATCATCATGGTATTTAGTTCAAATTGGTTGTTTGGTGGTATTTAAAATGGAATAATTTCTGGTTATGTAAATAGTTTTTGTTTTTGTCCAAATTATTTTGCGTCAGTCGGAAAGTTTAAATTAATAGGCTGGTCTTATATCTGAGTGATAGATGTGAAATGAAAAGTAAAATTACTTAAAGTTTAATTCAAAAATTGGAGTCAAAAAGTGAAAATTATAAGTTAATTGTTGGAATTTAATTGTATTTGTTTTGCCATAAGAGGCAGCAGTCGTAAGGCAAGGTTGTAGTGTAGGAACGCTTTGCTATATAAATTTAGAGGCTAATTTGGGAAAATAGAAAAATGGATAAAGCGAAAGTAACCCAGGGCTCGGTCTTAGTAATTGTTGGCCTGGTCGCGGCCAAAAATTATACTAC